>JANAVB010007712.1:0-45006 GCA_029216955.1 Iris pallida
TAAGACGTAGTCTCTATGGTATTCGAAACTCGTAAACATAATCGAAGTTATTTTATAGAAAATTTATGCCTCGCCAGTGTACAGTTAGCTGCATTAAACCCTTGGTTCCACAACTCAAGCTATGTTGCGGTAACGAATACCATATCAACTCTATCTAATCTTGACATAACAACTCAAATGAAATAAGACGACCAAGACATAAGTTTAATAATGTTCGATTACCCACGCTTACTTAAAATTATTTCAACTTAGGGGTCATGCCACGGCAGTGCACTGCTGGCTGCAGTGAACCCGTAGTCTCGATAATTCAAATAAGTGACGACAGTACGCTGCTGTCTTGTCATCGCAAGTCATCAAAATTATTCCAACTATATCCCCAGAATATCAAAGGAGTTTAAAATATCATATAAGTTGATAAAGATGGAAAAAGTGCAAGTATCTGTTCTTCAAGTATAAGATCAGCATCTTGGAAAGAAAACAATTGATTAGGAGGGATAATGATCGAAGTCAAAATAAGTAAAAAATCTTATAATCCTTATTCATGGATATTCATATTCAACGATTAAGGAAGCTTTTGAATCCAAAACATAACTCGAGATTAATAGACAATGGAGTGAGAAGTATTTTAAAAAATTTCTTAGGTCTAAGAAAAATATAAGTGATACGAACTTATGATATGGCGATGTTTTAGAAAAGACATAAGATAAAGTTGTACAAATGATCATGTTTAGGAAGAAAATGACCGAAAGCAAAAGGAATATAAACTTAAATTTATATTTCTCTAATATTCAAGATCGAGGAAAATATGTATAAAGTACCTTGTCTACCTATTATGAATATATTCATACACCAGTATATATGTATAGCCTAAGTAAATCCTAAAATATCATTCTAAAAGAAGGTTATCCTATTTCCAAGTAAAATATAAATTTAAACAGCAACAATTCATATATTATAGTCAATATATAATTTATAGAAATTATTCACAATACTAGAAATGGACTACCATGTATATACACATCTATATATCTACATGAACGACGTTGGTCGCACTACATGACCACCGGGACTTGGGTTGGGTTCGGGCTAGTTTGGAACAACCAGGTCTTCTAAAAGCCAATAATCCTAATAATGAATAATTAAATTATTCCTAGGGTTACGTCACGATTTGGCCTGGTTTTCTAGTTAGTACACACCTATGACTCGGCCTTCTCTACCATGGTTAGAACACTAGTCAAAGCACTCGACCACACTCTCAGTGCCAAAATTTTTGGTAATCTTGTACTCCAAAACATAACCGTGACTAAGGCCTTCTATAATAAATATTTATAAAATTCTAAAAATCTTTAATTTAAACAATTAAATAAAAGGGTATTTTCCAAACTTTCGAAAAGAGGTGTTACGAATCTACTTACTTTAGAAATACTACCGAATCATAGTACAATGGTGCATCCTTCTATAAAAATCATTTAGTGAGACCTATGTAGCAACCTTAACTACCCAAATGTCAAATTAAAATAGGGACTCCTAGTCCTAACCATTCTCTTAAAATAATTTACTCCTAGTTGTGAATGAGCATTTCCTAGTCGCAGGCTCGTAGTAGTACGACTAATATGGTACTACCACGAGTTCGCACAATTTACAAAAACTGACCTACATGGGCCACCGCAAAAACTTGTCACGACCCGCACCTGCTTTTTCGGATACGAGACGTGTCCAAGCCAGCCTACGCCGCAGAGTCGGGTGTAGAACGTTGTCACGGCCATGATGCTCAAGATCAGAAAATAACAACTTTATTGCTCATTCACATTTCTAAGGTTTATTACAACAGTTACAACATTTATATTGGAAAGAAAATACAATATTCTTACACATTTAATGAAAATAATACCACTGCTATCTATTTCTAGGTTTATGTCTGCAAGTACACCCGTATCTCCCACGTTAAGTGAAGCCACAACTAAACCTAAAAAATGTTAGTTTTCAGTCAGGCATGGAACAAGCACACAAACCGACGACAATACGAAAATACAATAGAATTAACAAGACATGAAAATAACATATGAGATATAGAAACTAGAAAGTAATGATGACATGGCAGGTGGGGAAGAAGACAAGAAAACAAATAAAATATAACTACCTATATGATGTGAAATATCCGTTTCGACATGTGAACGACTAGGGGTAAATCCGGCACCCTGCACGTGTGTGCAGCTACTATTATTCACGAATAGACATCATGGGGATAGTTCCGGGTAGTCCACATGTCTACTAAGATATTTCCCCTCCCGATACTCTGTGTGACGAGCGTGTCAACAAGCAGCAAGACATGTATAAACATGAAATAGAGACTACTATGAATCGAAAAGTAATCAGAAAGTGTACTTGCCTGAGGTCCTTTGCTGATGAAACCAATAATTTCGTTGTTTCAGGATAGTTCGATTAGCTAGGGTCGGTGTGTAAGAGTCCAAAGACACAAGAAAATAAGGATACGATCGGTCATGATTTAAGATTAATCTAAGGGAAAATTATTTTAGAAAAAGGAAAATTCCTTAATAAGAAAAACAGTATAATTTATTCATAAAAATATTTATAGCCTTAGAAACCTTATATAAAAGCCCGATGGGTTCGAAGCCCCATTAAAAACCATTTTAAAAATACTTATTGGTAGACTCGTAAACTTATTTTTAAAAATAAGTACATATTAATACTTATAAGCCTGTAAGTCAAAAATCCATTTAAAGTCCAATATTGCCCATCTCTATTTAGAGAAACTACTTATAAACTACTTTTTAAATATTATATATTTATTTAGAACAATAACACTACCATGTCAAAATAATAATACTAATAGTAATTAACAAAATATTAATGAGTATATTGGTATATGAATACAAAATACGGTAAATAATATAATAGACTAATACGTATACTTATTATGTATATAGAGAGAGAGCAAACATAATTTTTAACCATTAAATGAAATCCAACCTAATACAATACAACCGATTTAAATAAACTGAATAACATAGTGTTGTGGGCTTGAAGCCCAATCATTTACTGGATTACTGATCCGGCCAACACTAACACAAACAAAATAAGAAATAAAAAACCACAAAAACCCAAAAGTAACAAACCCAGCAACTTCTCTTCTCTCTAGAGAGAGAAGCTTCAAAGAAACAAAGGAAGGGGATGGAAAGGGATCCTTACCGGCGGCGTCGGAGAACAGGTCGGGACGGCAAGCTCTTGGCAGCGTCGGGGTTTCTCCGCTCGAGGGGTTCCAGCTAGGGCGACGTGAGGGCTCATTCTTGCGACGCAAGCGGGCGGCAAAGGGCTGTGCTGCGTCGGGGTTCGGCGCACGGCTCCTACCGGCAGTCGACATGGGGTCGTGCTCGGTGGCGTTAGGTTCCGACCTCGGGCGGACGTGGTCAGATCTGCTTGCAGGAAACAGAGCTCGAGGGGCACAAGATCGCAGCACCGGCGACCGGGAAGGGCGCGGGCCGTGGTCTATTGCGGTGGGGATGCCATTGATCGCAGAGGAAGGAGGCTCGGTGCTGCCGGCGTGTGGATCCGGTAGTCATGGCGAACACAGGCGCGACGGAAGGAGTCATAGCCCAGCTCGGAGGAGAAGTCTCCACGGCGGCGCGGGATCAAGCTGACAGCGGCGAAGAAGTGGCGTTCGGCGGAGATGCTAGGTTCGACGATCGACCGGAGCAGCTGCGGATCCTCGGTGGTTCACGATGAGCTCGAAGGGGTGTAGCATGGTAGCGCAGCCACGGCTATGTGGTCATGGGAAGGAGGAGGCCGGCTCTTCCCTAAATATATACTTACTCTTTGATTCTATGTGAAGAGATGGAGAAATTCAATTTGAATTTAGATTGGAGTTATCAGGTTAAGGATTTGGAAGTCCCCTAAGTAGATGAGAAAACTCCTAAACTGATAAGATTCATCTCACTTCTGATATTCAAATTTAATCTTTAACCAAATCCAAGTAGGCTATTTGATAACCATAATAGTTCAATCTCATTATAAAATTAAATTAAAGGTAATTCTGAATCGGCCAAAATATATAGACCTCAATCACAATAATACTTTTCATATATTCAATGTTGGCCTATTCATTCCTACATTCAATCTTATCAAATACTATTTAAAATAGCTTCTATAAATTCACTTTTGAACGTAGTTGATAATAATAAATCAATAAAGTATGTTTTCATAAATCCAAAACTAGATCAATTAACTGCTAATAAATTCTAAATTTAATCTATAATGATTTAAGATTAATAGTAATTATTATTAATAATATTACAATATATTTATCCAAAGCTATCTTAACATTTTGTAAACAATAATAATACTTCCAAATAATCCTCTAAAATAATCTGCAAGGGCAATATTGCTTATAAAATAAAATCTTATATAGTTTGACAATTCCTCCATAATAACAACATATTTTCTAAAATAAAATATAAAATTAAAAAATCTGGGAAGAGGAGTTATAATTTTTACTGCATGAATATATATTTATATATTGTGTGTGAATGTGGAGTGCATTAGTGTCAAGAGAATTGATATCAGTGAGGGGGTTTGGTATAAACTGTCAATATGAATGTGAACATGGAATGTAAGCGACAGACACTTAGTTGGGCCTGTGGGGTACCAGTATAGGGAATAAGAAGAGTAGAGTCTAGGGATATCCTGGAATATGTTTGCATACATGTTTAGATAGGATAATGTCAGGGTGAGGATTAGATAGAATAGGTAATGCAAGTGCATATATATAGGTAATATAATAGGTAGGTAATAAATATTGAAATAGGTTAACCTAACCAATATTTGACTCGTTTTGACCACAGTTGACTAGTTGACCATCAAAAGTCAACCATAAGTCAAATTGACCTAGTATTGACCTAGTTGACTTTCAAGACCTAGAATTGACCAAGAAATTATGTTTCATCATAGATATCCATGTTTAACACACAGAACATCAATTAACTCTGATATCTCATATCTAGGTTCTTGTAACTCCACTTTGGGCGTTGATTCACATTCACTACTCAGGACGATAGGTGAGTACATTCTTTGATAGTTTCTATTTCTTGATATTTTCTATGATGCATGCCTGTATAAGTGTTCTATTTTGATTCCGACACGATGGATACTTGGATTGGTATTAAATGGATTCCTTGACTTGAGATACGTAGTTTCATGCCTAATAATTTTTACTAGACTAATGAATTATTGGACTAATGTATCTATTCTAGCACTACAAAAAAAAGGCTTTTCTTGACGGTGATTCCCCGTCAAGAAATGGGTATCTTAACGGTTGTGGATTCGTCAAGTAGGTCGGAGTCAAGGAAAGCCCCCCTTTCTTGACGGTTGCTAGAAGGACTTTTCTTGATGGTTCTGGCCGTCATATGAAGTACTTTTCTTGACTATTTTTAGCTGTCAAGATAGCAGTTTTTAGAAACCGTCAACATAGGCAAAAACTTTTCTTGACTCCGGCAAAGATGATGGACTTTAGCCGTCAAGATATGAATATTTGCAGCAAAATTAATATATTTGTTGACAGTTTGTAAACGTTAAGAGAAGCAAAATTTGTATAACAATTTATTAATAATTATATATTATATATCAAACACACATATATAATATCAATTATCCAGAATATTGCAAACATCAATGAGTTATAATACAAAATTTTATATTAACAAATACGTGTTTGTACACCACAAATATTAATTCTACGGCATCCAAATAACAAAAGTATATGGAGCTTTTACAACATCTTAAACATCCAAAACCTATATTTATGCAAGTAAACCGAAGTACATCTAAATCCGGAGCACATCCATCCAATCATAGTATAACCTTCATTTTTCATGTCGTTCCCGAGGGAACAAAAGAAATAGATTTAATCAGTATGCGTGTTTGTGCAAACTGATATCAAATGTATCAGAGAACAAAAAGTTTAATCTATCAGTATTTGGTAATGCAAAGATGAAGAAATAGCAGTAGCAGTACATGAACCAACTAAACTTAAATAGCAGTAGCAGTAGAAGTATTGTGCACTGATACGTGCTAGATATGACATGAGATAATTATGGTGATCCAAGATGAGGATATTCTTGTCTTAGAAGCTACAAAAAAAATTATATGAAAAAATCATTTTTATCTCGTAGGTTAATCTATCAGAGGCATTGTGTATAAATTGACCATATATATATGGTTCTAGCATTATATAACTAAACAATCGGAGGTACCTCGTAAGAGACTATCTCCGAAAACATATTCTGAACAAATTTGCAAGTCCGCAAGTCCAACTTTGCAAAAATTTCCAAATTGATACTCTTGTACTCAACTGCCACTTTTCTCTCTCATGGATATGCGAATTAGGTTCCATTAGAGCTGACTATAAATCTGAAGCATATATCAGGCTAATTAGCAAGGTGCATACCTTTCATGAATAAACACAAAGTTATATGTTTTAGATATGTTAGTAGTTCTAATAAAATATGGATCTTGGTTTTCTGTTTTGGAAAGGGTATCTTGAGAAGAAAATAGATGTGTACCTTTAAGTTAACTTCATTTAGATATTTGGATGAGTTACGATAAATTCTTGAGTATTCACGGTAAGTTGTGGTTTTGTGACCCTTAGATTCTAGAGAGTTATGATTGCTTAATACCCTAATATTCCCTATATTCACTTGGGGCCTGGCACAGAAACCAAGTATTAAACATCTTGGAGTTTAAGTACCATAGATATGGACATAGTAACACAGATTACTATATCTAACAAGTTTTGTTTCTTTTTTTGGATAAAGAAAGAAGCATCGGCCACGAGAGAGAGAGAGAGAGAGAGAGAGAGAGAGAGAGAGAGAGAGAAATGCTTCATAGGTTTCAATGATGATTAATGGTTTCTGGATAAAGAAAGATCCCATGGAACTACTACATAGATTTTTCTATCTATTTTAGAAGTCAGAACATAATCTAGTAACTCTCGACTAACATGTCAAGGTACAAGGGATAACAAAAAATAGGCAGTACCTGACCCAACGCTTGCATGCTAAGAGCTCGTAGGTTTTCTTCAGCTAAAACTATGTAAAGAAAATGCCTTCAAGTTACAATAGTAAATCAGTACACGAGTCTAACTTAAAAGTAAAATGGAAAGAAACATCTTTAACAATTAGTTTATCAATTGTATTTAAGATTCACCATATTCCATCAAGGAAGTGCAGAAAGTAGTTTGATGGAGAAAAAGAATTTCAAATATGTCAAACCTAACTTCAGAAGGAATCCGTGGAAGCACATGCGAAATAGCACAATCAAAATATCCTGCTGCTTTCAAGAAAATATAAATGGCAGCTCTTTTGCTTTCTGAAATGAACCATACACAGATATCAGAATGCCACAACATCCCAGAGATAATGCACATAAGTTGTCGGCATGGTAGTGTGGGAAAGTATGAACTACAAAGAAGACCATCTCTACTATAGGTTAACAATCCTTCGTGACAATAAAGAGAAATCAAGATGGTTTTGAATGATGTAAAAATAGATTCGATGCCTACTACTGCACAAGTAACTGCAAATTTTTGGATTTCCTAGCAAAAACCTTCATAATTTTCCTAGCAAAAAATGTATCAGAATACCTAGGGAAGAATACATCAGTTACTTTTAGAACGATTGGTCAATTGTGTAGCACATTTTGCCACTTGCTATCTATTTATAGTTTACACATCAGGACCAATGCTTCTCATGATTGGAAAAAGCCTTTGTAGTTTATATTCCACCCTTATCTAGCTATTTGATGAAGTAGCATTTGATTTTTCTATTTGATACACTAAAAAATAAATTATATAGGTGGAGAGAGAAACTAGAAATTTAAACACATTTTTCCATTTGCTATCTATTTATAGTTTTTCCTTCCACAAAATGCTTCATATTCAAACTTTTTTTTATAAAATTGTTCTGGTTATATATAAAGAAGGAAAAAAATGCTAAAGTAGAACCAAATTTTGAAGGAAATTTAGATTAAATTTGTCGATGAAGAAACTTAAAAAGTAGATACAACATTCTAACCATCACAATCAAAACTAAAAGACTCAAGAGTGATGTATCTGTCAAAATCAGATAGGTACATCTTAGCATAGTTTTGTAAACAATTTGTCCAATTGACCGCATCAAAACTGTCCATCCATTGCCTAAGAATCTCCCCACACGTTTATTCTCTATTATTTCTCTGTCCTCCCAATAAAATAATAATGACAACATTAAGAAAAAGAATGAAGTGGAGCAATCCGATACAACTCCCGTCACCATCCCTCCCTCCCTCCCTTAAGTTCACCATGGTCAGAACTGCTCTATTCCCTCGTGTCCTACAGCTAGCTAGCTCATATATGCCTGCATGACGTTCTGTGTCATGTATAATAATAACAACAACATTTTATTTATAAGCTTACCGGGGAGCAAGCGATACACCGAGAAGTCAGTCGGGAGCGTCATCTTCTCCACCCAGACTCTCGAGTCTAAATACAGCTTCCCGGTAACCCATGTCATCTCCAGCCGCATCCACGTCTCCTTCTCTACGCACCTCAGTGCCACCCGTATCCCTCTCCGCTACCTCCACGGGAACGAGTCCCACATCCTCCGGTCTACCCACCGACATATCCCCTCCCTTCGTACCGTCGTGCAGCTATGGCTGTCCGCCAGGTAATTTTACCGTGCTCTCTGGTGGAAGCCCACCACAGCTCGGACTGTGCCACCACGGACGGGACTCATCCTGGATGTCAGAGCTCCCTCGCCGCCTCCTCCTCCAGATCCCGACACCAGAGTCTCCAAATCTCCAATTCCAAGCACAACAACTATGTAACCAAAAATAGTAAAAAATTGTAATATAACCATGCCAATTAGGGATAGAGCCTAACCCTAATCCTATAAATTGGGGGTAGAACAGACCTTCCGAAAATGGAGGAGAGGATCTTGATGTGGAAGCCTAACCCAAACCCTAGAAATTGGGGGTAGAATAGACCTTGATGGCCTTGATAAAAAAAGAAAAATTTATCTCACCTCTCTTTCAAAACCTTAGTGGCCAATGTGAAAGAAAGCACGTCCGAATAAGAGGGGTGCAGTCTCTAGGTGCGGAGGAGGTCGCGGATGTGGATCCGTCGACCTCCGATGTGGATCCGCCGACCGCCGTACTCGGAGGAGGCATGCTGTTGGTGCTCATCGTCGTTCTCGTCGAGTTCTAATTTAGTGTCGATGATTTTGGAGGTGGATAGAGAGTGAGTGGAGAAGAAGAAGGAAGGAGAGAAGGAGGAGAAGGAACGAGGTTGCCATTGGAGATAGAGGGAGAGGAACTTGTGAAAAAAAATAAAGTGGGGGAGGAGAGGGCTCGGGGGAATATATAAAGAAAGTTGTAAACATTTACAAAAATGGCATACAAAATTATATGCGAAAATTTTGCCGCCTAATAATAGATGACGATTATGAAAGAACCGTCAATAAAAACTTTGATATTCTTGACGTTTTTTAAAAACTGTCAAGAATAAGCTAGGTTTTCTTGATTGTCAATCTAAAACCGTCAACAAATACTCAAAAAAGGTGTTTTTATGACGTATAGTCAAAACCGTCATGATACCCCATTTTCTCGACGGTTTAGCACGACCGTGAATAAATAAACCGTGAAGAATGGCCATTTTTCTTGTAGTATAGATTATTAAGATTTGTATTGGGACCTTGATACATACGTACTGGTCGGGCAAAGAAATACCTAGGGGACGTGTGAACATACCCTTTCTACCCCATGGTCTTACAGGAATAATAATAGTCAGACACGGATGTGTATGGTTTGTCGGATATTGTCTTCTAGCCATTTATATGTCAACTTAGTATTTCAAAACACTGGTTTAGACACAGCTTTACTGGATTATTCTACACTTTCTAGTTGTATATATTGCATGACAGATTTTCCCCTTTATTACAAATATGCATGTCTTTACATTTTCATGTGTTCTCCCCATACACCTATTGCCCTATATCTACTGTCTCTTCTTTTGTACCTTGTCTCTCATAAATTGTTCATCAAGTATTATATTATTATTTATATTTTCATAGTACTTGTCAATTAATTGGAACTGCTATTTGGGTTGTACTTCGCTCCAATCTTGACTAGATATATTTTTTAGATGGCTTAGAAGACTGTTGTCCTACGTACTATGAGTAGAGGATATGCGAGGGAAGTACCTAAGAGTCTCAAGAGGATCGTGCTTAGTAGGGAGTGCCCTAGTAGTACCTTAGAGTTTTAGTATTTCATTATTGTATCAGATTGTTCCCAATGTGGGTTTGAGACTTGTTATTATTTCAGGATATGTATTTATTTGTCTTAGACTTCCAGACTTAAATCAGATTATGGCTTGCTGCTATTCAGTCTTATTTACCTACATTTCTAAACATCGTGCTTTATTTTTCTTTAGATCTCGTGATTAAGTTATAATTTATATATGTCATATTATTTCTCTGTGCTTAGATGACATGATATATTTTATATTGTCAAATGCTAGGTATTATAGACGACCTATACAGTATTCTACCACCGATACTGCGGCGTAGGCTGGACGTATCCACATCCTGGTGTCCCTAAATAGGGTGCAGGTTGTGACACATCTTTGTGGTGGCCCATACTGTTCATGGTTGCAATTAGTACGATTTTGTAGTGGTGCTCGACTTAGAGCACTGCTACGAGCCCGCTATTAGGATATATGATTAGGCTATACTAAGAGTTACTCAATCATAAATTAGAAAACTTTCAATCTTTTGATTACCTTTTCAATTCTTCTTTTACGATTATTCTTCAAATTCAATTGTCCTTTCTTGATAATAACTCATCTTGTGCCATATTGATTTTCCTTGTTGATTTGTCTTCAGGATGCCAAAGACCAAGTCGCAATGCTCTGGAATCGTTATAGCGACGGAGAGGTCAGATACTTCACTCCAACTCTAGCTGCGGGAGCTGCAGCTCTGGGAGTTGCTCCCACTGTTCCTTCTCTCTATATGGAAGTGTTAACAGCTCTTGGGAGTGTTCCTCCACCGGTCAAGAGGATTGTCCTTGTGTAGCTGGAACCTATTCCTCCACCTCCACCACCAACTGACACATCACAGATGTTCGTGTTGTTCTAACAGATGATGGATCAGGCTGAGGCACAACAGCGAGAAGCTGATGTGTTATGCCAGATAGTGCCTACTAGCTGGCATTTGCTGCAGTAAGAAAGTTGCTACTGCTCCACCTCATGGTGCTTCCATCTAGCAGAAGCAGCAGTAGGCAAGGCCAGGTACTGTCAATGACTTTAAGAAAATGTTCCCTCGAGAGTTCAAGGGGCCAGAGGGGATCCTCTGTGCCAATGATTGGTTGGAGGATATTGAGCGGATCTTGCGTCTGGCACAGATCCTGAAAATATTACAAGTGGAGGCGGTCGCTAGCCAGCTGTTTGATATCACCCCGTGGTATTGTACAAAGCCTAGGCTTGCGGTAACAGGGTTGACTTAGGAGACATTCAAGAAGCTTTTCAAGGAGAAGTACTTTCCTAACGTAGCCTTAAGTGCATTGGAGTGCCAGTTTTATGGATTAGTTCAGTGGAGACAGTCAGTAGATGAGTATGCAGTTGAGTTTTATCACTTGAGTCGGTTCACGAAGAGCATGGTTCAGGAGACAAGGGATCAGGCTAGGAAGTTCAGGAGGAGCCTGAATAACGAGGTCAGACCTCATACTTCGGTGTGTCGTACGGCTACCTTCGAGAACATTCTGATCGATGCCCAGACTACTGAGAGAACTTGGGCCTCAAGCCCAAGAGGGCTAGTGACACCATGGGTGATGGTACCAATACGGTACCGGCTGAGCGTCCTTATGTTCAGAAGGAGTACCATCAGCGAGCTGAAACTCCGGTTCAGCAGAAGAAGCAAGGATATCGGGCTTTGCTTTGCAACTATAGTAAGAAACCTAGTCATTCTTGGGATGTCTGCAGGAAGAGATTGAAGATGTGTTTGTTCTGTGGGTCAGCTGCACACCAGATAAGGGATTGCCCGACTACACCCCCATTTGAGGGAGCACATGGCCAGAGAGATAGAGCTAGCCCGCATGTGGCATAGTGTCATGCCCATCACCGCATGTTTCGTCGTTTTTCTATCTTATTGCATGCTTCAATATTACCTTTTAAATTACTATTTTTTTGCCGTGATATATAATATAGTGACACTTATTGATATTGTAATATTGCGACTAGTTGGTCCATCATAATGTGTATTATTTTTTTTTCGTCCCTTTTTCTATCTTCTTGGACTATGATTGTTGGGGGCTTGACCTAGAGAATGGTACAACCAACTTAAATTTTGAGGAAAAAATTTTTCTAAAAGGAGAAAGATTGTAACTACCACTTTTCGGACTAGGATTATTTTTGACCAAATAAATTTTTTTCAACTAGTGTGCCATTAACATGACAACTAGCCTAGACTCATAGATTTAAATTCCTAAATTAATTAGACTCAGGTCATGGCTAGGTTGAGTACAAGCATTAATTAGAGCCAAACCACTTTGTTTCCTTAAAGACCTTCCGAATACTAATTGTCATGAAGATTTTAGGGCTTGACAAGACCCTATTTACACCCCCACAAGCCCTCAATGGCAGCCACCATTTCTGTAACACCCTGTTTTCTGAAAATTAGGGATTATTAAAAATTTATTATTTTTATTATTAAATAATGGTGATTAGGGCATGATATGGTTTATAGTGTTTATTAGTGTGATTTAACCATCTTCTAAGTCATGCTAAGTCATGACTTATGACTTTGTGATTTTGGTTAGAATAACTTAGTGTAAACCCTAGTTTTCTCTAACCTAGAAGTTGCCATGACCATGAGAGCTTAGCCATAGGCTTAGAACATCAAATTATGGGTTTTTGACCAAAAGGGTATTTTGGTAATTTTCTAGGATTTATTTGGAATTATTTGGATTTATGTGATTTATTATTATTTAATTAATTGATTAGTGTCATGTTAGTTACTAACCTAGTTTAGCCCTAATCTAGATGTTAGTCATGACCTAGAGACTAAGTTAGATGGGTTTAACTAAAGTAATGTTAGAGCTAAATATCTAGATATTTCATGTTAGATATTTACATTAGATATTTTATTTAGATATTTTACATAAAGTTATGTAGAATGAATCCTAGCCATAGGATAGCTTTGAAACTTGTTGGAGAGCCCACAACCATTGATCCTAACCCTAAACCAACCCCCATGGCCGGCCAAGCATGCCCCCCCCCTATATGAACACCCCCATCTTCACAAAGAGCCTCATTTTCAATGTATTGAAAACCCATTTTTCCCTCAACTTCACAAAGCCATAACTTCTTCATTCCTTCACCAAATTGAGCCCCGTTTGTTGCGTTGGAACCCCCTACACTTGAGGATGCTAAAGGAGGCTTAGTAGCAAGGTTGCACAAGGATTTGGACACCCCAAAGTGAAGAGGAAACCCCCCTAGAAGGTTGATTTTCATGATTTTGCACATATAGGTAAAGTGTTCTAAACCCTATCAAAATAGTGATTTCTCTTCATGGTTGCATGCATTAGGATACCATGGTCATGTAGGTCAAGTTTGGTAGGATTTTTATGTGGTTTGGTGTCCGTATCGGACACGTATCTATGTTTGAAACTAGGTGTTTGGTGAAATGCCACATAGAACATTTTGTTAATGTTTTTAAAACAAAATTGATATTTGGGTAGCCCTAGATCCCTAGGTCACTTTTCCACTTGACTGAGCACAAAACAGGACACGTTTCGTGTCCAAATTGGACACGAAATCACTGATTTCACCACACACTGACACACTGTAAAACCTAACTATTTGATGCTGTGTATTGTGTCCACACCCATTGTGGACACAATACAGACACGAGGACACAAACCTAGACCCTAGGCCGACCCCCTGACACGAGTACGTGGCCCCACGTGCCCCGTGTGGAGCACACGACCCCTCGACACGCGCGCACGAGACTGTGCAGCCTCCCCTGCTACCAGACTTCTCGTGCGGACACGACACGCGACGTGGACACACGAAACTTGGCCTGAGGGTTGGGGCAGTGTCTGACACACCCCTCCCAAAGTTTCAGATACGTTGGTGTCGTGTCGAGTGAGAAATCACACTCGCAATGACCCTACACTATACTGCGCACACACGTATCAGAGCTACTGATACGTGCTCGTATCTCGGACACGGACACACGTGGACACAAATCAGGACCGTGGACACCTAGGGGACCCCTAGGCGAACCTTCCCCCATGAGCACGAGACACGACGTGTCTTGTGTCGTGAGTACGAGACACACAAACATCAGCCCTTCGCGTGCCCTAGATTTTACCTGATTTTGATTTTTGCGTGTCCGACACACCAAAACGTGTCGTGGTCGTGTCTCAGGCACCTAGGACACTACTATAGACCCTACCCTACCATTACCAACCAATGGACACTAACCTTAGTTCGATTTTGTGGTTCGAAATCGAATTACCCCCAAAACCTGGGTAAAACCCAATTCCAGATTTCTGGAATTTATTCCAGTTTTTTCAAAACCAATTTCAATTGCCATTTTATGCATTTTTATACATGTTATTATATGTTTTTAGTATGTATACGTATTGTATATATGTATGTGAGGGTGTATGAGGGATTAGGGTGTGTATACATGTGTATATATGTGTATATACACATGTGTGTATGTGTGACAGTGTGTGTGTGTTGTGTGTGTTTGTGTGTGGCAGTGTGTGTGTGTTGTGTGTGATTGTGTGTGTGTTCAGTCACTGTTAAGTGACTGAACATGGACACCCCCCCCCCAAGACCTGATTCCCCCTCTCTCTACACTCTCTTTACCCCTCTCTTTATATATATAATATATATATAGGTTGTGTATATATATAGATATATATATATATATATATATATATATATATATATATATATATACATATATATATGAAATATATATATATTTTACTAGATCAAATATAGGTTATATATATGGATATGGTATTGGGTTGATATATATGTATATAGGAATATATATGTGTGGTTATATATATTGATATAAATATTGTTTATATATTGGGTATATATATTATGTATATATATAGTGTATATATATATGTGGTATTATATATAGAGGGTATATATATATGTTATATATATATAGTGGATATATATATATATATATATATATATATATATATATATATATATATATATATATATATATATATATGAGGATATATAGTGGGAATATATATATATATATATATATATATATATATATATATATATATATATATATATATATATATATATATATATATAGACATGGTATTGCCTATAGAAAACTATATAGATCCCTATATATGGTATTTAGATATTATAGCCCATGGTTATGTATATAGGTATCTATATATTGGTATATGTATATTGTATATAGGTATAGATATGGATACCTATATTGAGAGCCCAAGAGACACTAGCCTACGGCCTATGGCCCATGACTAATGAGTTAGACCTGACCTTAGGCCTATTAGACCTAGTTAGACTACAAGTTTGACCATGGTTGACCAAAGTCAACTATAGGTCAAACCTTAACCAAATTGACCTAGAAATAGTTGGATGGACTCTAAATGACTTGGTGACCTAAGTTTGACTAAACCCTAGACTATTGACTAGTTGGTTTAGACTTTGACCTATATAAGGGTATTATTTATGACTTGGTTATATAGATAGCCCTATATAGAGTGAAGATATGCATGGGGTAAAGTAGGATACTTAGAGTTGAGTCTTGATTGAGTTAGACTATGGTTTAGCTTGATCATAAGATTAAGTTTGGTGTTGTACTATATATATTTATATGTGATGTACTTGTATAGGAAGTTGGTTATACCTTAGCCTTATAGAATGGTATCCTAGGTATCCTAAAACAGGTTAGCCTATGGTTAGTTAAGTAACCTTATAGAATTTGACTTAAATAGTTGACCCTTGACCTAATTACCCTGTTAACTAGTCTATGACCAACCAAAACCTTAGTTGGTCTAAGTTTGATCTAGACTTGATCCAGATTGATCATGTTGACTAGTATTTGACTAGTTTGATTAGAGTGTTGACCAGGAGTTAACTTCAACCTAGATTAAACTTGTTTGACCTTGTTTGATCTTGTTTAACCTCATTTGACTTAGTGTGACTTCCTGTGACCTAGTTTGACTATTAGAGTTGACCAAGAGTTGACTTTTGACCAGATTGACCTAGAATCATGTAGTGTGCATTGTATACTTTATTTTTACCATTGTGGATATATTGTGACTTATATTGCTCTGATTAGGAGCCTTACACCTCTCCTCAGGCAGTACATCCTCTTCAGACATTCAGTTATCAGGCGAGTACATTCTCTGACCGTTTCATACTTGTTCAGGCTTTACTTCTTGCTCTAGATTACTTTACTTGTTGTTGTCACGTTGGTAACACGGATTGGTACTATATGGATCTTTACATGAGATGTTATCCCCCTCGGGAGCATCGGGTACTTCATGTTATGTGTGTTTCACTATCATCATGTACTCCCATGCTTCTATTATTCATGTGCACTCATGTGATCTTGTACTCTCATGTTTACTGAGCCCTCATGTATACTATCATATGCACCCTTTCATGGGCCCCATGTGATATCATGTATAATAACGTAACTTGTATAGATCCTTGTGTATTGATTGGGGAAACGGGGGAGTAGAAGTGGACATGTGAATAATTCCAAAGTAGTCATGTGCAAACTCAGTAGATCATGTATAAATTCTAGCCATTCACATGCCTATCTTGTACTCTACATCACTAGTCACTACAGTTCTCTATACAGTAGATATTTCATTACAGCTATCTCTTTTACAGCGTACATTTCCTTTCAGCAGTTCATGTATCTTACTCTATTGCCTGTATCGTATTTCCTAACCTGATATGCACTGCGTGAGATGTATTGTGCTCGTTCCTGTCCTGATTGGACCTGTTGAAAATATTACAGAGGATGAGGATGAGGCCCTGGTGTCTACCTACTATGGAGCAGGACTAGATGATACTTATGTTGTGGACCCTCAGCAGGATCCACCTACAGCTGAGGAGGATGTTCCAGTAGTCTAGACCAGTTTAGTCTAGGCAGTCTTTTCTATATTATCATTTTGTCTCACATTCTGAGTTGTATTTTGAGATGTGGAGATGTATAGACTCTTAGACTTATTATTATGAGTTGACATTCTGGATGTTATGTATCTTAGACACTTAGTCTTATTTCATCTATGCTATGGTTCTCCTTGAGTTACTATCTATCTGTTCTTTATTCTTCTACCTTAGATGTGATTGAGACTATATGTTGTGATGTTACCTCCATTCGGAGAGTATGAACTGTACAGGTACCTTTATACTGTTAGATGATTTACCTAGGACAGCGTTCTACCGCCGACACTGCGACGTAGGCTGGACGTACCCACTTCTCGTGCCCTTACTCTAGGGTGCGGGTCGTGACACGTTTTTAGTGGTGGCCCATGCAGGTCGAGTTTATGTAGTGGTATTCGAACTAGAGTATCACTACAGCCTGCGATAGGATTAGAGGAATAGGCTTAGAGAGAATGGATACTCAATCACTGCTAGGATACTTTGAGAGATTCCTGGGATGACCCTTGAGAATCTCATTTGAAATTACGATTTAAACTCCTTTTTCCTTGATTAAATTTGATTTTGGAGGATTCACTGTAGAACTTTGAATCCTGGTGTTAGTTGATAATTTTAAAATTTTTGTAGTTGTTGATTTTAATTTCTTAATGTTAGATTAATATCTTTTATTTTAGGGTACTCAATCACATTTATGAGAAAACTCTTATCTGTTTCTTGCCATCTAATCCTCTTGCTAATTGCTTTTCATTGAAATGAACTGTCCCCTCTATTTTTGCATCTTGCTCAACTCCTACTACCAATCTATGTGACTGTAACCCAAACCTGACTTACTCGACATTTCCCTCAAATAAAGACTTATTGAGACCTTCTAACCTTGACCCTTGATTGGTCGAACCCTAAATATATTCATCTAGTAGCCTATCTATCCTTAGGACTGTGTTCCTAAATTATTTACTGGATTCCTGATTAATTTTATTTCATTGGTTAATTTGATCTTCTTCAATTTTTGCATCAATTATCACGTCTTGAACCCCCACTTTTTATTCTAGATCATTGGACGTCCTTTACCATGACTTAGGTATTCAGAGTATAATACTAGCTGTTACCTTCCAACAAACTTCACATGTAAGACCTAGACTAGCCTACCTTCATGTACGTATTCCATGTCCTACAAAAACCCGTCTCCTTGTACTCCATTATCTTGATATAATTTTCTGGTCAAATGGCTAAACTATAACCTCTACCATGATACTAAATTAATTCTTATTTCAATTAGAGATCCACCTTGGCTCAATTCTTTCGACCTGGCATGTGATGGTGTTCTGCTTGAACCCTCAAATACTTAACCTTGTACCTTACCTTGAATGCTTGACCCGATTGGTTAAGAATCTTGGACTATGTATCTTCTTTCATCATTTCCACCCTTACTTATATCTTATGCTATGAATTTATCCTTAGTTTTACAAGCTTATCCTTTTTCGAGCTTGATCATGATATATTTTATTGGGTGCGCACCCACTAACATATTGTCTAATCAGAACCGGCGCATGATGGTCTGATCAACCTATTGCATTTTGGTTCGCCCTTTCATATATTAATCTACGTGGATGGAGACAGTTAAACTTGCCCTAGAATCTTGTCCGCAACAGCCTTGACAATTCTCCTTGGAATTATTTTATCACCTATGAACCTCGTATTCGTATCCAGTTAAATTAACTTTAATCATGACCTAGATCTTCATCATTGGATGCTCGTGCTTGTACTCGATTTCATTGATTTTTTATCTTGCCCAAGTCTCAATTTATCCTGAAATTGATCAACTTAGATCATGTCAAGACAAAAATCTATTTGTGATTGTTGTACCTAAATTTTCAATTTTCTTTTTATGGAATGGTAACTTTAATGATTTCTCACTTGTTAATGACCTATTTTCATATAGGATGGTAGACGACCCTATAGCCTTGATGATTGTTGTTCCCTTACCTTCCCAATTAGGACATCCTAGATTGCTTGTACGTTTTGATACCATAGGACAGTATTGATCTAGAATGACTAGTGCATCTAGATGAGACCACAGACTGTTCCATTTAACCTGTTCCTCTGGTACTACTATTGCACCACAATTTCTGGCTTAATTTAGACCATTCCCACTCTAAATTATGATCATCATAGGTACATTACCGTGACTTTTAAATTAGGAGCACAAGACTAGTTGTTTTCTCAAAACTGACTTCACATACCTGACCTAGACATGACATACTACACCCATGACCTTAGTGTCCCACTCAGGCATACCATTGTGTGCTTCATTTGCTTAGTATGATTTTTTTGACCCGAGGCTCCATCCTGATTTACCCCATGGAGTTACTTTTGGCTTCGATTTAAATTGAGGACACCTTATGACCTGAAACTGCCAGCCAATTTTTGGACATGACCCAGTATAGGTCTACTACCCATATTTTGCTTGTTGACCTTGTATGTTGCCTAGGTAGTGGCTTCGTCCCTGATTGTTGGAGGTTTGACCTAGGAGGAGTACGACCATCTAAATTTCGAGGACGAAATTATTTTAAGGTGGGTAGACTTGTAACACCCTGTTTTCTAAAAATTAGGGATTATTAAAAAATTATTATTTTTATTATTAAATAATGGTGATTAGGGCATGATATGGTTTATAGTGTTTATTAGTGTGATTTAACCATCTTCTAAGTCATGCTAAGTCATGACTTATGACTTTGTGATTTTGGTTAGAATAACTTAGTGTAAACCCTAGTTTTCTCTAACCTAGAAGTTGCCATGACCATGAGAGCTTAGCCATAGGCTTAGAACATCAAATTATGGGTTTTTGACCAAAAGGGTATTTTGGTAATTTTCTAGGATTTATTTGGAATTATTTGGATTTATGTGATTTATTATTATTTAATTAATTGATTAGTGTCATGTTAGTTACTAACCTAGTTTAGCCCTAATCTAGATGTTAGTCATGACCTAGAGACTAAGTTAGATGGGTTTAACTAAAGTAATGTTAGAGCTAAATATCTAGATATTTCATGTTAGATATTTACATTAGATATTTTATTTAGATATTTTACATAAAGTTATGTAGAATGAATCCTAGCCATAGGATAGCTTTGAAACTTGTTGGAGAGCCCACAACCATTGATCCTAACCCTAAACCAACCCCCATGGCCGGCCAAGCATGCCCCCCCTATATGAACACCCCCATCTTCACAAAGAGCCTCATTTTCAATGTATTGAAAACCCATTTTTCCCTCAACTTCACAAAGCCATAACTTCTTCATTCCTTCACCAAATTGAGCCCCGTTTGTTGCGTTGGAACCCCCTACACTTGAGGATGCTAAAGGAGGCTTAGTAGCAAGGTTGCACAAGGATTTGGACACCCCAAAGTGAAGAGGAAACCCCCCTAGAAGGTTGATTTTCATGATTTTGCACATATAGGTAAAGTGTTCTAAACCCTATCAAAATAGTGATTTCTCTTCATGGTTGCATGCATTAGGATACCATGGTCATGTAGGTCAAGTTTGGTAGGATTTTTATGTGGTTTGGTGTCCGTATCGGACACGTATCTATGTTTGAAACTAGGTGTTTGGTGAAATGCCACATAGAACATTTTGTTAATGTTTTTAAAACAAAATTGATATTTGGGTAGCCCTAGATCCCTAGGTCACTTTTCCACTTGACTGAGCACAAAACAGGACACGTTTCGTGTCCAAATTGGACACGAAATCACTGATTTCAGCACACACTGACACACTGTAAAACCTAACTGTTTGATGCTGTGTATTGTGTCCACACCCATTGTGGACACAATACAGACACGAGGACACAAACCTAGACCCTAGGCCGACCCCCTGACACGAGCATGTGGCCCCACGTGCCCCGTGTGGAGCACACGACCCCTCGACACGCGCGCACGAGACTGTGCAGCCTCCCCTGCTACCAGACTTCTCGTGCGGACACGACACGCGACGTGGACACACGAAACTTGGCCTGAGGGTTGGGGCAGTGTCTGACACACCCCTCCCAAAGTTTCAGACACGTTGGTGTCGTGTCGAGTGAGAAATCACACTCGCAATGACCCTACACTATACTGCGCACACACGTATCAGAGCTACTGATACGTGCTCGTATCTCGGACACGGACACACGTGGACACAAATCAGGACCGTGGACACCTAGGGGACCCCTAGGCGAACCTTCCCCCATGAGCACGAGACACGATGAGATGAGTAGGCAAGTGTGAGTGCGAGAGGGAGAGTGCTTCCTGTACAGCTCATGCAAGGGGAACTTTCCTTTTAGTTTGAGCTTGGCACGGTTGATAGAGGAGAGGGACTATCCATGTATCAGTCCCACCCCCAACTATGTATCAGATATTGAAGGAAGGGGAGGGTTCGGGTTGGCCTTAACCTTGGCCTTTGGGTATGCCATGACCTACTGTGGGCAGGCCAATATGAGGCTTTGGCCTCAGGCCACTTGGCCATTGGGCAGGCCAAGACCTGCTGTGGGCAGGCCAATATGAGGCTTTAGCCTTAGGCCACTTGGACATAGTCCATAGGAATAGGAATGGCTCGGGTTCACGGGGATTAAACCCTACTTTCAGTCAACAGTAAGGCTAATGTAAGTATTATGAAAGGGACGTATTCATGAGCGTGTCTCGCCAAATATAATATGGATATGGTCAATGGCCTGTCAAAGTTAGGGACTGGTAGTGGGTGTGTAGCTGAGATTAGAACTAATGTGAGGTATTCATGTGAGCAAATTGAGGACTGATTCTTAGTATCTGTCGGGTTATAGCTAGAACAGTAGGTAGTATCGATTATATGCATACGTATGTGAGTATGTATATATCAACAGTGTGATGGTTACCTATGTAGATAGATACATGTACATATAGATAGGATATTATGGTATATTATAGAGAGAGATGGAGACAGATACTGGTATCAGTTGAGTTGGATAGGACAGTGAGCCATTAGAAGTGGAGAGTGAGGAATAGAGTATTCAGTCAAGTACAACACATAGGCATTGGTCCTAAATGCATTACCTTTTTCCACATCAAATCCTTTTCATATCCCTTTTGGTCATCTTGTTACAGGTTAAGGCATATATATTTCCAAGTCATTACTACTATAGTTTCAGTTTCATGTGTCTAAATGTATCATATTGATGTGGGTGCCTATGTATGTAGGTATATACGTAAGTAATTGGGGATGTGTGTTGCTGTCAAGTGTGACAGTGGACAGGGGGTAAGAGTGAAGAGTAAAAAGGTGGTAACTGTCAGTTGACAGTACGATATTTGTGGTAATATCTAAGTGTTTAGAGTTTTGGTGTTGCTTATATTTTCTAACGGGAACCCTTCTTTTTCATGTGAAGTTGTATTATGATAAGGGTCCCATGGGAGCATGAGTAGAAGTGAGGAAGTTAGATGAGTGAGGGTGTGACCTACATTTTACTCATGAATATATATATTGTTTGTGAATGTGGCGTGTATTAGTTCAAGAGAATTGATATCAGTGAGGGGGTTTTTGGTATAAAATGTCAATATGACAGTGAACAGGGAATGTAAGGGACAGACCCTTAGTTGGGCCTGTAAGATACCAGTACAGGGAATAAGAAGAGTAGAATATAGGGATATCCTAGAATATGTTTACTTACAAGTTTAGATAGGATAATGTCAGGGTGTGGATTACCTAGTGTAGGTAATGCAAGTACATTTATATAGGTAATATAATAGGTAGGTAATATATATTGAAATAGGTTAACCTAACCTAGATTTGACTCGTTTTTACCATAGTTGACTAGTTGAACCTAAAAAGTCAACCTTAAGTCAAATTGACCTAGTAGATTTCCAAGGCCTAGATTTGACCAAAAATATTATGTTTTATCATAGATATCTATTTTTGACACACAGAGACATAAGTTAACTCTGATATCTCATATCTAGGTTCTTGTGAATCCACTTTGGGCCTCAATTCACATCCACTGCTCAAGACGACAGACGAGTACATTCTCTGATAGTTTCTATTTCTTGATATTTTCTATAATGCATCTTTATATTAGTATTCTATTTTGATTTCGACACGATGGATACACGGATTGGTATTATATGGATTACTTGACATGAGATACGTACTTTTGTGTCTAATAATTTTCCTTGGACTAATGAATTACTGGACTAATTTATCTATTATGAATTATAGATATTTATATCGGGACCTGGATCCATGTGTACTAGTCAGGCGAGAAATACCTAGGAGACGTGTAAACATACCCTTTCTACCCCATGGTCTTACTGGAATAATAGTGGCTATACAGAAATGTGTATGGTTTGTCGGTTATTACCTTCTAGTCGTTCACATGTCAACTTGGTATTTTAAAACACTAGTTTAGACACAGCTTTCCTGAATTATTCTATACTTGCTAGTTGTATACATTGCATGACAGGTTTTCCCTTTATTACAAATCTACCTGTCTTTACATTTTCATATGTTCTTCCCATAGGTCTCTTCTTTTTTATCTTGTCTCTTATAAATTGTTCATCATGTATTACATTATTATTTGGGTAAAGTGCATTTAAACCCTCCTTAGATGTTACGAAAACGCAATTAAAGACTCCCTGATTTGAAAAACCCAATAGGTTACAAAAATGCTCAAATCACCCCCTAAGCTAACTTTTCTATTAACGGGTGTTAAAATGGGGTTGTCTTGACCATTTTACCCCTGGGCTATCTAATATTAACTTGTTAAAAATGGTTAGTTCTAAAATTATTTTGTTAAAAAAGGTTACGCAAAAATACTTGTTAAAAAGTGGATAAATATTAACAAAGGGAAAATGGTCTTTGCTAGTAAAATTATTTATTAAAATTATTTAAATTAATATTAACTTGTTAAAAACGGTTAGTTCCGTCAAAAAAGTGGATATATATTATTTAAAATTATTTTGTCATAAATTATTTTTTATTTAACAAATATATAAATATTTTGGGAAAAACAAAACTGATAAATAAAAAAATTTAATTCTTAAAAAATAGAAATGATGAAATACTGGAAAAAAATACCAAATAAAAAAGAAAAAAAATACTATTAAAATATGGAAAAAATAAAAAATAGACAAAATATTCCAAAAAACCAAAAAATGAGGATAAATCTTAAACAATGAAAAAAGACAAAAACAAAAACTATAAAAAATTGAAAATAAAAGTCACTCTTAAAAAACTAGAAAAGATTATTAAAAAGATGAAAAAAAATATGAAATAAGAACTAAAAAAATGGAAACAAAAAACAAAATATTAAAAAGATTATTAAAATAACCTTCCATTCTTAAAACAATAGAATTCTCATGCTTGACGTCATTTTCGAAAATAAAGGTTTATAATCTAAATAGTAGGTTTTCATCTTAATTTTTTTCTGGAAAAAATCTTTTAACTAATGTCCGGTTAGTCCTGAACTATCCAGCCATTTAACTTAGGGCATATTTTTTAAACCGTATTTGGAGCTAAATAACTGTAACTGATATTATATTATTTAATATTTATAATAATTATAATCTTAATTAATAATTATAATCTTAGTTAATAATTTATTAATTACAATTTTATTATAATATTAATTAATAATAATATAATCATAATTATAATTATGGCTAATAATTTATATATTATAATAATTTTAATTAATAATTTAGTATTCATCATTATAATCATCATTATAGTCTTACTGAATAATTTATTAGTCATGACTATTATCGTAATTATTTATTTATTAATTCTAACTGAAATTGTAAATCTTGGTACAAATTTATTTTCATCACATGTATTACTTAAACAAATAACTTAAATATTACTAAACGTGTCAAAAATCCAAAAATAAATTACAAAACATGTATGTCGAAGCATGGTCCGGGTTCAGTGGCTGCCACCGCCTTTGTCGATTATCTAGGAATATGCTTCCATAATTTCTATTTGGACGTCTTGAGAAAAAAAAGGAATACGTAAAAAAAGCTTCAAACATTAAATGAGAGCAAATAAGTAAAAAAAGGGAATATAAAAAAATTTGCAGTTGTATTTGAGATCTGTAGGTAAAAAAAAGCTTCAATACATTAAATGAGAGCAAATAAGTAAAAAAATGGAATATAAAAAAATTAAATATTATTTTTCCTTCCAACCAACCGGTCAAAAATAGAAAATATAAAGCTTAGGTTTTTATGTTTCAAACAAACATTCTTATACATCAGCCACAATGTAAGCATTAGGGGTATTTTGGGGAGTGCACATTTTTTAAATCCAAAATATGGGCTCTAACAGCTAGTTCTAACGTCATTTTGACGGAAAGGGGCATTTCGAGCAAAAACGGTTTTGTGGGAGGTGCAAACTGCTTAAGTTTTGTAAAAGGTCTTATTTTGCGAACGAGGCAACTCTGAGGAGGGTTTAAATGCACTTTACCCTTATTATTTATATTTTCATAGTAGGTTTATTCGACCTAATCTTGCCACGTAATCCTTTAAAAGGTGTTCTATGTGAGTTATTTCAGCTACACGGTTTCTTTCCCTTGAATAATATATATATATATATAAATATATATAAATATATATATATATATATATTATATATATATATATATATATATATATATATATATATATATATATATATACATCAAAAGAAAATATAGAATAGAAGTGAATTTTTATATCTAATAGGAAATCCCTCATTTTACTAGTAATATCTGTTTGTTGAATTGAATTAGTTTAGGTAAAGTCATGCACTTGTTATTTCCCATTAAGGTAGCACTCATCAATCGGCGCTAATTCTAAAATGTTAGGTACCGTCTCCTTCATAGAATAGTCAATTAATTCTAACTGCTATTTAGGTTGTACTTCCCTCCAATCCTGACTAGATATATTTTTTAGATGGCTTAGAGGACAGTTGTCCTACGTACTATAAGCAAGGAATATGCAAGGGAGGTACCCAGGAGTCTTAGGAGGATCCTGCTCAGTAGAGAGTGCCCTAGTAGTAGCTTATAGTTTTAGTATTTCATTATTGTATCGGATTGTTCTGAATGTGGGTTTCAGACTTATTAATATTTCAGGATATGTATTTATTTGTCTTAGACTTCTAGACTTAAATTATATTATGTCTTGCTACTATTCAGTCTTCTTTATCTTTATTTCCAAACATCATGCTTTATCTTCCTTTAGATCTCGTGATTGAGTTATAATTTATATATGTCATATTATTCCTTGGTACAAAGATGACGGGATATATTTTATATTATCAGATGCTAGATGTTATAGATGACCAATACAACGTTCTACTACCAACACTGCAGCATAGGGTAGACGTACCCACATCCTCGTGCCCTTAATTAGGGTGCGGGTCTTGATACATTTTTGTGGTGGCCCATGCAGGTTATGGTCGTAATTAGTACGATTTCATAGTGGTGCTCGACTTAGAGCGCGGCTATGAGCTTGCAATTAGGATATAGGATTCGACTATATTAAGAGTTATTCAATCACAAATTAGGAAACTTCCAATCTTTTCATTACCATTTCAATCCTTCTTTTACGATTATTCTTCGAATTCAATTATCCTTCCTTGATAATAACTTATCTTGTGCCATATTGATTTTCGATGTTGATCCGTCTTTAGGATGCTGCAGACCTGATCGCAATGCTCTGGAACCGTTGCAGCGACGAAGAGGTCTGCTAGTTCACAACCTTCAAATCTAGCTGCGAGAGCTACAGCTCTGGGAGTTGCTCCAACTGTTCCTTCCGTTCATACGGAAGTATCAACAGCTCGTGGGGGTATTCCTCCGCCGGTGCAGAGGATTTTCCTCGTGTAGCCGGAACCTATTCCTCCACCTCCATCACCGACTGACATAGTACAGATGTTCGTATTGTTCTAGCAGATGATGGAGGCACAAAGAGGTCAAGCTGAGGCACAACAACGACAGGATGATGTATTGTGCCAGAGCATCGATAGTGCCCACCAGTTGTCACTTGCTGCAGTAGAGAAGGTGGCTACTGCTCCGCCTCAGGGTGCTCCCATCCAACAGCAACAGAAACATTTAAGGTCTAGTACTGTCATAGACTTCAAGAAGATGTTCCCTCGAGAGTTCAAGGAGACAGAGGGGATCCTCTACGCAGATGATTAGCTGGGGGATATTGAGCGGATCTTGAGTCTGGCACTGATCCCGAAGAGATTATAGGTGGAGGCGGCCACTAGCCAGTTGTTCGACATCGCCCTCACGTGGTATCGTACAGAGCCCTAGGTTTGCGATGACAGGGTGACTTGGGAGGCATTCAAGGAGCTATTAGAGGAGAAGTACTTTCCTGCCATGGCCTTGAGTGCTTGGGGGCCAGAAAGTTCAGGAGGGGCCTGAATAGTAAGGTCAGATCGCATACTTTAGGGCATCGTACGGCTACCTTCGAGGACACTCTGATAGATGCCCAGAGTGTTGAGGAGACATGGGCCTCAAGCCCAAGAGGGCCAGTGACACCATGGGTGATGGTACCGGTACGGGACCGGCTAAGCGTCCCCATGTTCAGAATGAGTGCTATCAGCGAGCTGAAACTCAGGTTCAGCAACATTGGCAAGTAGATCGGGCTTTTTTTTACAACTATTGCAAGAAACCTGGTCATTCTTGGGATGTCTGCAGGAAGAGATTGAAGGTGTGTTTGTTCTGCGGGTCAGCTGCTCACCAGGTGAAGGATTGTCCTGCTACACCATCATTTTGTGGAGCACTAGGTTGCCTGTGGCATAACATCATATCTGGCACCACCAGAGGGTGATTCCCCAATGGGGCATGGTTTTTGTGCTGACGGTCGAGTAGGCCAATACTACAGGTGATGGGTTAGCAGATTTTTCTTTCTATTCTTATTTCGTCCCTTTTTCTATCTTATTGCATGCTTTAATATTGCCTCTTAAATTATTATTATTTTTTGCTATGATAGATAGTATAGTTACCCTGATTGAGACTGTAATATCATGACTAGTAGGACCATCATGATGTATATTATTTAATAGTTTTATGGGACTATGATTGTTGGGAGCTTGTCCTAGAGAAGGGTACGACCAACTTAAATTTTGAGAATAAAATTTTTCTACTGGGGGTAAGATTGTAACTACCACTTTTCGGACTAGGGTTATTTTTGACCAAATAATTTTTTTCCATTAGTATGCCATTAATCTGACAACTAGCCTAGACTCATAGATTTAAATCACGAAATTAATTAGACACCAATCATGGCTAGATTGAGTACAAGCATTAATTAGAGCCAAGCCACTTAGTCCCCTTAAAGACCTTCCTAATTCTAATTGTCATGAACAGTTTAGGGCTTGACAAGACCGTATTTATACCCCCCCACAAGCCCTCAATGGTAGCCACCATTTCTCTCTAGGGTTTCCACAATTTTGTTCATTCCGTACTCTTCCACTTTCTTCCCTTGGCATGCTAAGGACTTGGGGAGCTCAAGAAGGCTTGGTGTAGGCTCTAGCAATGATGTGGAAGCCACTTCTTTATCGTTTCTCCCCAAATTTATGGGCTTTGTGTAAGCTTTATTCTACATAGGTATAACCCTCTAAACTTTTATTTATGGTCAAATTTCATGCATTCATGTAGGAGACCCGTCCAACCATATGGATGGCGAAATAGGGGTTAGAGGGCTCATTCCCAATAGTTCAATGGGTTAGAATGGTGTTATTTGGGTAGTTACAGGATTTTGCACACCAAGTGTTTGTCAAAATGACAAATTTGTCATTTTAGCCTTGTTGTTCAGTTTTAGGCATATGGATATCTAATTTGTTCATTTCATAGCCGTATATTGATGTCTAAGTATTAGGGTGTAGGGGGGGGGTGTGTGTGTGTATATATATATATATAATATACTTTTGTATAATATATATAATATATATATTATATATATATATTATAATATATATATATATATTATATATTAATATATATTTATGTTGGACACGTCGTTCACAATTTTTGGAGTTCCCTAATACTAACTGTCAAGTGTCTAATGTTGACAATTTAGAGAGATGGAGGAACTGTTCTGAGTTCCTACGAATGGGCAGTGGACTATCAAAATATTCCCCTTTGTTGAGTTTCAGTGTGTCATGTGACACATGCTTGTATATGTGTGAGTATAACAAGGAGTTTTCCTGAGTGTGTCTCTATGTGTGTATGTGTGTCTAAAGAGTTAGAGTGTCAGGAGATTGTGTGGTGAAGCCCATGTGAATGTATAGGGACTGTGAACAAGTGTTACCTGTCAAGTTGATAGGGCAGGGGTTCCCCTGTATTGCACACGTGAGTGGTGTCAGTTTGAGTGTCAAATGGTTGTATTGACACTGTCCTTCATAGTGAGTGACAGTGGCACGAGTAAATCGAGTGAACCAATGTGTGGGATATTAGAGTGATGTGTACGTATCTTAGTATGTTTACATGAGTGTTTCCTATGACAGTTAATGAGTGTGTGGGTTTTGAATATATCAGTATAAGCAAGGTATCAGGAAAATTGGACTGTGATGTATCCTTGTGTATCCTAGTGTGTCTTAGAGAGGAATCTGGAGGATCGTTCAGTACCTCTAAAGGGGTGAATAGAGTGTATGCGTGTAGCAGAAAATAATCACTAATTAAAATATAAACATATATATATTATGCTAGATAGAAGACGGTAAGTAAAATGCGATAAAGTAAGAGTAAAGAATTGAAACCCAGTGACACAACGATGTATACTGGTTTTCGTCTAAGAGGACTAGTCCAATCGTGAGTATCCTTCGCTATTAATCCCCTATGGCACCAGCTTTAACTGAGCGCTTGCAACTCTTACAACATCGTGCTTGGCGTCAAGCGAATGACCGACTTCACAACACCGTGCTTGGCGATGAGTGCACGACCAACTCCATAACACCGTCCATGGTGGTGAGCGCACGACCGACTCCAAAGGCAATTAGAAAACTGGAATGTTTTTTGAATACAACCTCCGATACAACTCTTCATTACCAAACTCTAGATTGAACAAAAACCGTACTAGCTTGGCTAAGAGTCGTAAAGGCTTAGATATGAAAGTAAAAAAACTCAGAACACTTTAGATAGTGAAGAGAAGAGATGAAATTAGATGAGATGAAATGAATGGTAATCTCAATTCTTTTTATAGTATTTTTGGGACCGAACTCGGACAGAGTTCGGCCAGAGTTCGAATGCTAGAATTTGCATACGAACGTTGGATGCAGATTTGATGGAAACTATATTTTGAATTTACCCAGACCAAACTAGGACCGAGTTTTGACCGAGTTCGGGCAGAGTTCTATCAGAACTGTTTTGGCCAAATTTTGATGGGTTTTGGGTTTTTTAATGTCAAATTTTGGATAGATATTTGTGGATAGGCAAGCTATATTTTATGGACTGAGAATAGTTACGCTAGTACTGATCCGATCAATCTTACATTTTTTAAGACTCAGTAAATAAAAAAATACAAAATAAATTGAAAACCAATAGCCCTTTGATGACGTCTTTTTCTGACGGCAATCGTCCAAAGATAAACCGTTTTTGAAATCTGAATACCTTGACGACAATCGTCCAAAGATAAAACATTTTTCCTTGACTGCAGCGGAACCCCCGTTGCGAGGCCCCGGATAGGTTGTTAGGCGGTTGAGAGAAGTCTTCTTGTACAACGCCGTCTTTGGCCCATCAATTATTTTTTATTACATATGTCCTGCTTTGATCATGCCTACTGCAAGTACTTATTAGACGAATAAAACAATATGATATAGTATGATACAAGCATGGCAATACGATATAGAACATTTAGGACAATGCTAATTTTAAGTAGTAGTATGATAGTGATTACATGAAAATTAGTGACAACAATAGTTGAACTTAATTGATTAGCCATATTCAAAAACATGATATAATCATTGGTCCAGCAATCTCCCTATTTTTATTATGGCAAATCGGTTAAGTTTAAGAAGGATACGATAGAGGCATGTATCACTATGATGATTACTAGAATATTGTGTGCTAACTTAAACTTATTTCTCCCCCGTTGACATGATCGAAAAATAAATTCCCTAATGAGAGATAAAATAAAATCAATCATAACAGAAGGAAGGAAGAAATAAACATGAACAACAATTAGAAGAACAATGTAACGACAAGTTTGCACAACTAAGTAGAAAAAACTTGTCAAAACACAACATAGTTGGTTGTGAAACAACAAGTAGTTTACCAACTAAAATATAAAATGACATTCAAAACAAAATATGTTGTATAAATTTAACTGTAGTTTTGAAAAAGACCAATAGAAGATTTTAATAAAAAAAATGTAGATATTAATATAGTAGAAATCAATCATTGGTCATAAATAATCCATGAGGATTAAAAATCCGTAGATCTAGTACCAAAGATAGTATATATAGAAGATAAATAAGGCTTTTAACAATGATCACAAAAATATGATTCATAATTTTCCCATACATATTATGAATCACACATAAGGAGTATATAATTGAAAATAGATCAAATAGATATACTAGAATCTATGCAAAATCTATACTGAAGTTCTTGCATTTGAACTCAATAACCTTAACATGATATATGAATATTCATTAGATAAACATGAAGGTAACGGAGACAAAATACTTGAGAAGGAGAAATTCGGTCGACTTGAATGCTCCTCGTAAAGTATGATTAGTCTAAATATAGATAATCATGAACTTTGAGATAACCTCATAAAGCAAAAGAAAATCAGTTTAACTTCAAAAGAATTATCAATAAAGATAATTAAATATATTTGGCAAGATAACTTTTAAAAACTCATAAAATGAGAGAATTTAAAAATGAACAAAATCAATAAGAATTTAAAAAAAAAGTAGTAGGTCCATGATTGAACTAGGTATACAACATATTAAGAGTGTCAATAAATTGAAACAATTGATTTGCTCTCCCTTAAAATATGCGTATCTATTTCAAAAGTAATTTATATGAAAAAATAGATAAATAAATAATCACAGGATCTAAGAAATATCTAAGATATGCATCTTTTTTTCCTTTGATCAAATGGATACAATGTCCCTAACTTAAACAAAATATCGTCCTTTAGTCAAGTAAAATAAATATCCACTAATCAAAAGATGAACGAATACAATATATCTCCAATTACATAATATTAAAAAAATGATTTCAAAATGGTAAGGATTTTTGAAAAATGTCTTAATAATAGCATTCGAGTAACTGTTATATTCAAGTTAATAGAGAAAAATTAAAATACTTTTGAAATACAGAATTTATTATAAAAAATTGTATTAATAAATGTTGGAATGTATCCGTTAGTCCACAGACTGACAACTGACAATTTGAATTTTAGTACCACAGAAATTTTTTTTTTCATAAATGAGTCCATAAATCATAAATAGCCTTTGAACAAATAAAGCATAACTAGATAAATGCCCAAAGTATTATGGATATATGGCATGTCAGGGAAATAATTGATTTGAAATAATTAGTTGCTCCCCATTTTCAGGGCTATATCCAAAATTAATAAAAAATTAAATTCTAGAGAAATACTTCCAGAACTAGGAAACTAATTCATCAAAATATTAGGTCTTCTTATCAAAGTTTATTTCTTCCCTTTTAAAACCTTAGCACGGTGTCCATCTGATAACCATAGGCTTAAAGAAAAAGAAATATTTTGAGTGAGAGAAATTCAATTTGATTGACTTCTCTCCAACAAAGAATTACTGCTATGGGCAGTTATTAACTAGAAATAAGAAGATAATAATAAAAGCATAATAAAAAGATATCATGAAAACGAAAAACAATCATCTTTCGACAAAAGAGATAATATCCATTAAATGAACACTTAAGTTGAACAAACAAAAGATATTTCAATTTATTATATATACATCAAAATACTACGAATACTCATATAAGCTAAAGACGACATAAATTGATCTATGCAATTGTATCTCGCAATAGACAATATAGATCAACAGATGCTACCTTTTATGAAAAGATAATATTGTCCATCAAAATGAATGTCCAAATCTAAAGACGAAATCCATATCTCTTTGCTTAGAATTGAGATCAATCCAAGATTATAAATGTTTAGAGAATACAAAAATAAGTGTATGCACTGAAATCGAAAGATCTCAAACAACAAAAAATATCTAATCATTCGTTGCTATAAGCATAAGATGCATCCATTATATGTATCCTTATATGTGCTACAAAATCATTGGTTAACACTAAAATATAAAACATTTATAAATCAAAATATAGGGCCAAGATATGCTGATGTATTCTGGAACTTGGGGGACTGGATTCAGTGTCTTGGATCCAGAACTATATAATAGTTGCAAGTAGACCTTAATAAATCTTAAGTCTATAAAGTATTGATCACTGAGGGTTAGCTGTAGGGGCCGGTTCCTAGCTAGTGGTAGTCCGAAGACTAGTACACCGTGTCGCTTCAGACTATTTACACATGTATGACAGAAGGACCCTTTCGACTTGTACCCAAGATGATTTTTTACTTTTAAAAACTTAGATTTAAAATAATATATGCAGTATCATCAACCGACTTCGAAATCCAGAACTAAATATAAGAGAAGTAAATACTAAAAGAATGAGCAAAGAATGATCATCAAGATTGCTATGAATATTTTCAAAAAGCTTTCACAGTGCACTTATAGAAGTAAATATATAATATAAGTGTGCACTAATAAAGGAGGTAAATTTTAAAAAAAGAAGATAAAATACAATGTCAAAAACATGTATAAACATGCTTTATAAGAAAAAAATGTAATTGATTCATAAAAAGTTAATCAAAATAAAATATGAGAATCAATAGTGAATATATTATGCAAGCACAAGGTTAACATAAAATATATGTATATACTTTTCAAGTATAAGGAGACTTGTGATGAACATACATATTTATAAAATACCGAATAAAGTAAATATGACATGTTAGACAAATCGATAACTATTTCAAAAAATATTAAAAATGGAGTCAAAAACACATTAACTAAAAAAATTTGAAAAAAACTTTAGCTCTATAGACTAGAGTTGTATGCATATGCTTCATAAATAAAGACTACAAGTAAAGAGCATACATAGATAAATATGTCACACTAATAGAAAATGAGTAAAATAGTATATAGTGTGAACTAATCGTTAAAGCTAAACAACTAGCCATGCTAGGATTATATCTCACATTGATTTAAACAATAAAAACTAAAAGATATCAATAAGTGCTAATAGCAAAAAATTAATAAGAACATACTAGATTCTAAATGAATTAAAAATTATTTAGCAGGTTACCAAAGTGGCTCAAGTGGCCACACTTATATTGGTGTAATTGCTTGGAAGATGACCATTGTAGCTTTGTGTAGAAGCATAAAAATTTCAGCAAATAAAGCCTTATGCACCCAAGCCAAAAGAGGACATATGTGCCCAAGTGAAGCTCCGATGTGCTCAAGTCATCCTGTGAAGCTCCTATGCGCCCATCATCCTGTGAAGCTCTATGCGCCCAAGCCTATGAAGCTTTATGCGCCCAAGCCACCCCTGTAAAGGAGGGCGTATAGCCTGAAACAGGGCTATCCGCCCAAGCCTAACTCGGTCAAAGCCATGATCAAAACGTGCACCGAAGCACACGGCCACGTAAGTCTCCACGAGCAGTCATGCACCGAAATATGCGGCCACATCAACACCACGACCAACCCACGATATCGCAGCCTGCATGCGCCTACACCCTATGCGCCCAAGGCAGGACTATACACCCACATGAAAACCTGTACGTTTCCCTCACGTGGGCGCATAACATCATTCCAGCTCAAGAACAACTATAAAAAGGGGCTTCATCCCTCTTCAAAACACAGAAGGAAGAGTGTTTTCAAGAGCCAAATTACTGCACTTCTTGCCAGTGATCCGAGAGTTAGCAATTTTCTTAGGTTTTCTCCCACTTTTGTAATCAAAGTGTCAACGGAGTAAAGGTGCAATTGTCGCTCGATCTCCATCGTCCCATTTCCCAGAATTTTTTTTTGTACTCGGGGATCCTCAGCGCAAGATCTCTCAGGCGTACTCGATTTGTGGTGCCATGCGCCAATAAATAAATGACAGCATTTTTTCTTCTTTTTGTGTGTGTCTACAAAAATAGCGACTCTGGGGGACTAACTTTTCCTCTAACAAAAAGGTGGTGACGCAATCTGATACCGACAAAGTGGGGAGCACTCAGAAGATACTAATCGTAAAGTTTGATCCACAGGCGTTCGAAGAGATGGTCTTGAGGGATGGCTCTGTAGAAGCATAGAAAAGAAGGGGATTTTCTATGCGGCTCAAAATCAACATGGAGCCTCATGCGGCTCAAAACCCAGAAAGCATCTTGCGGCCCAAGAGCAACGGAAAGCCTTATTGTAGAAGCATCGAAAGAAGGGAATTTTTTATGTTATTCGAAATCAACATGGAGCCTCATGCGGCTCAAAACCCAAAAAGTTTCATGCGGCCCAAGAGCAACAGGGAGCCTTATGTGGTTCGAAATCAGCCTAAGCAATAAATGTCCTTATGTAGCTGGCCATAATTATTGTGACACAAAGGTGACAGCTCTGACTAAAATGACAGCTCTGACACGAAGATAAGACGTGACGTGCTCCTGAAAAGACGAAAAAATCATCATGACATCCGGCACAGTTCACGAACCAATGGAGACTCTTCATGCGGCTCAGCTATAAAACTCTTCATGCGGATCGCCTATGAGACACTCCTTATGCGGCTCAGTCATGAGACACCTCTCATGCGGCTCGATCATGAAACATCTCTCATGCGGCTCGGTCATGAGACATCCTTCATGCGGATCGGTTATGAGACGTCCTTCATGCGGCTCGGTCATGAGACAATCTTCATGCGGCTCGGTTATGAGACGTCCTTCATGCGGCTCGGTCATAAGACACTCTTCATGCGGCTCGGTTATGAGACAGTCCCTCATGCGGCTCATCCAGGATACATCCTTCATGCAGCTCGCCCCAGAATAGTAGTTGAGACACATGGCAGAGATTGACCAAGTCTTAACAGTTCAGATTTACTGTAATAAACAGATCATTATCAATTTCAACCAACACCCAGCTGTCCACTATAAACCGAGTCTCGAGACACAGTTACAACCACGTGGCCCAAAATTTGCCATGTGGCTGTACATCCCATTCCTTATGAATTCCTATAAATAACAAGGTGTTATTTCCTTGCAAGATGCATAGAGACGCATAGGAAAGCACACAAAGCTCAGAAGTAGACTCTTCCATTCGTGTCTTTAGAGAGCATTTCTTCACCTGAGCCGAGGTTGCGTTCGATCATCCAAGGAGTAAGGCAGAGTTGATAGTACTTTTCCGAGCCTCTACCGTCACCTCCAGAATCAAAACTAAACAATTGTACTTAGATTGCTTTTCCTAGGTTTTGTTCCTAGGCTCTCTTTTGTACAAGCGAGTTTGTAATTATGAGTCAAGTTCAGTCCTCCCATAAAATTATTCTGTTCTACGACAATCAATGGCAAACAGGCTCTACTCCCTCAAAATCAGCGAAGCCAAACAAGTCTCGCAAAAACTTGGCTTCCGAAGGCTCGCTGTGCATATCCTGCTAGTGTCATAGAAAATATACAGCTGGAGTACATTGTCATATGGGCGCAAGACTCTGCCACAGAAGCTCCCCAAATGGAGAAGGCTCACACCGTTCCGGGCTCTACTTGCCCAGTGACTTCCTTCCCGTACAACCAACAACAGGGTGTTCAACACCCGAGACTTGGCAAAAGAAAACACTACGATGCTAAGAATCGGGGTGTGCAACACTCTGGGCAAACCTAGCGAGGCTCACAAACGAAGGAGGCAAAACTGGAAAAAATAGCGGTGCCCCACCAAGCATGCGCCCAAAGCCTTGCACCCAAGGGAGTGTTTGGGCGTATAACTCAAAGCAGAAAACTTCTATCTTTAACATGCTGGGAATCCAGGGTCATGCGCTCAAGGCTATGCGCCCAGGCTCACTGGATCCATACTATGCGCCCACATCAAGGAGGCTCAAATATGCTGCCATGAAGCATACGCCCAAGGCTAGTCTCCAAGGCCTATCCGCCCACAGCAAAAAGACAGGTCCCAATGTATATAGCATGGTACTGGGTTCAAGGACATCACAGAACTAAGGTATGGGGGTTGCCCCTGCACATGAACTAATTCTGGATGCGCCAACTCTCCTTACTAACCCGCATGCAAAGCTCGACGATGCATGCAACATGGGTTGTAAGGTAAAACTCTATTTCGCTGACTTGTGCGACATGATAAATCATAAGCGTAAGACAAGGAAGGACATAACAATTCATAGTGCACATCCGTGCACCAGTATTTTTATCAACTTTTGCTGCTCCAAAGCAACAAGAGTGCCTCAAAAAAAGTTCGTGTTTCGATGGCTGTATTTCTCTGACGATGAAAAGCTACTGTGTGTTTTATCCAACATGGCTTCATAGGGTCCCCCTTACGGAAGCCCCAATCAAAGATGTTGGACCACAAACCCAACTTTCTTTCTCAGTTCTATGAGAAGAAGAAAAAAATTTCTACTAACAGATGGCCAGCAGGCTGTCACATCTGAAGGAGTCTATATGGGTACTCGGTCAAAGGCAAGATTCCGTATGGACGACGAAGACTCGCAAGCTGGGGGTAGTATTCCCTCAAAGTCTGAAGCAGATGACCTTCAAACTGGGGTAGCCATCCAGAGGATGACGATCCCTCCGAATCTGATGGCGACTATCTACCTCCTCTACCTGAAGTTGAAGGACTTGTCCACTCGAAGACATACAGTATCAGCACCAGTTGTACTGTTTCCTCTGTTCATCCTTGCATGTTATCTACATACATGGCGGGCGGAGAAAGACCTGAAGAAGCTAGTGATCAGACCAGCAAACGACTAGATGGTCTTGAAATAGCATTCGCCAATATCACTGATATGCTTACCAGTATCATGGCAGTTCAAGCTGCTGGGGCTGTTCCTCCACCTCAACAAAATGTCTCGGTTCACGCTAGTCCGGCTCATAGCAACAACCCTCCTTCACTACAAAAGGAGTATTATTCTATTGCACCTTCTCCAAATCTTATAAATGCTGGGGGTGGTCCTTCACCAATGACGCCTGACAACCATTCAGCAGCCATTTCTCAACACCTGCTCAATTAACAGGATGCAATTAATTTTTTGGTCGCCCATCTCAACACCATCTCACACAAAGACGAGCTTTAGAAGATGGGGATATCTCAACCATATCCCCCCGAGTGGGAGAATGCTACTTGCCCTCCTAACTACAAGCCGCTGATGCTCAATTCATTTGACGGGTTGACTTCTCCTCGTCAACACATGACATACTTTAATACGCAGACTCTACACTTGCCAAGAGAAGATCCGTTCTTGTTGAAGCTGCCTATTAGCACCTTGCATGGGATAGCTTTCGAATGGTTCTGCAGTCTGTCTGACGAATGTATCAATTCATTTAAAGACTTGGAGAGGTTGTTCCTCAACAGGTTTTACGGGAGTGGCATACATGTTAGTATGTCCACCCTCATTGAGACCAAGCAAAGAAGGACTGAGTCTGTCATTGCCTTCATCGAATGCTTCAGGCAGCTAGTACTGAAGATGTCCTTCGGCATACTAGACTCAGAACTTATGGATACTTGTCGACATAACTTCCTTCCTACGGTGAAGTTTTATCTGGGTATACATAAATATGATACATGGCCCACTTTCATTGGGGTCGCTGATGCTGCTGAAAACAACGTTCCTAACTTGGAACTACTAGGGTTGAAAACACCCAAATCCGAAGACAAGGGCAAGCATCCTCAAACTATTCTTGTTCGTGGGGGTAAAGGGAAAGAGGTCCTGAAGGTCGACACATCTAAATGAGCTTTTAATTCTCAGGGCGCCTCCGACAAGCCTAAGAAGACCTTCTTCTTTGACGAAGACGATGTCATTACCATCTTTCACACATTGACGAAGGATAATATGCTGACAATGCCTCCACCATGACGTCTTGCAGAGGCGAACTAGCTCAACGATCCCAAGTACTGTCTCTATCATCAGTACGTGCATCATTCCCCCCAGGGCTGCATCGTCCTGAAAAAGAAGATACAACAGCTTATCGACAGCCAAGTGATCAACCTCAAAGCTGAAGATGAGGTCGTATCTTCTAACATGATCCCTCTTCAGTTTGGTGACTTTCCTCCCACAGAAGTTCCAGACGATGTGGTTCCGATTCCCAAGGCAATAATGGAAGTCGTCAACCTACCGCCAACTCGCAACCCAACATTTGTGCCACTCATGATTCAATGTGGTGAGATCATGTAGGTCCATCCGGACCTTATACAAGAAGTGACGCAGGGGGTGTTACCTCTCAAAGCAAAAAGGGGCAAGAAATACAAGCCATGCCATATGGTGACTTCTTCCATCTACGAGATTCTATCTCGCGAGACGCGATTGGGGAAGACTTATCTTCGGACGTACGATCCCGCACAAGAAGAAGCAGTACCTTCTCAAGCTCCTCTTGTCCCTACAAGCTCAGAAGTCGGCCCATCTAAGCCTTCAACTATCGACAAAGCCAAGCAGAAGGAGATGCTGTTTGACAAATCTCTGAAGGTGCCAGCTCCCGAAGGCATGGATCGACCCTACAACTCTGACATACTGGCACAGCTGGCCAATACGCCCGCCAGGTTGTCTCTGTTCGATCTATTGCGACTATCCAAAGAAATACGGAAGGCCTTAAGTGAGGTATTACTACATGCCGACTCTTTTCTCGTTGAATTCAAAGCCCCAGCTGAAAACCTCTCTTCTGTCCCCACTGCCATAGTACTATGGAAGTGGTGCCCAACATCACCTTTTCACAAGAGGACATGCTACTAAAAAATAATCGTCATGATAGACCCCTATACTATACAGGGCATATCGGGACGATCAAGGTGGACCGTATGCACATCGATCCAGGATCCTCCCTCAGCATCATTCCGAGAAGTTTACTGTAAATTCTGGGGATCCCCCTGCACAAGCTATATACAACCAACACAACTATCATGGATTTCAATGCTGGTCGAAGCCACCCGCTGGGCAAGATCCGTCTCAAGTGCCAGATCGGTGATCTCCGAACGGAGATTTCCTGCTATGTGATCGATACCAATGTATCCTACAACGTCTTGTTGGGACGTCCATGGATACACGAGAACATGACCGTTCCTTCCACACTTCACCAGTGCTTTAAATATATCAACAGTAACAGTGTCGTGAAGATGGAGTTTGCCGATGTCGATCCTTTTAATGGCATGGAAGCCTACTATGGAGATTTGATAATTTACCAATCTCAGCTCCCCAAGGATGATGGCAACGAAGCTGACAATAAAGTTGAAGCAAGTACATCCTCCAATGATGGTCCCCTGATCATCTGAGTCAAAGGACGTACCACTCTAAAAAGTACTCTGAAGCCTCTCACAATCTGGGTGAAAAAGAAGAACCCTGACAAGGTCAAACCATTGACCATCACTCTCAGCAAGATACCCCGGGAAGAACCTACTGATGCCCGTCCTCCCAATCCTGAAAAATTACCCTACGTGGTGAACTCGGCCAAGACTGTGGCTCCTCTTCTAGATGATGATCCCCTCAATGAGTATATCAATACTCATAATAATGTACCTTCAGCGGATGATGTTATCCCTGAAGAAGAACTTGTATATTTCTTTAGTAAAGGTTTATCTTTGAATTACTCCGATGTCTATCAATCTGTAAACCACTACATAGATACGATATACGCCCAGAGCACGGCATAGGACCACACCTCTGCATGTCGGTCATGACGTCTCACCTGCAGGAAAAAGTTTACCCAGAAGATATCCTCTACTTCATCGTTGTAGCCAGAAAAAAGGATGAAGAACTAATCGTCTTCGGCCGTATAATAGGCGAGAAAAAGTTCGTTCCAGACTCTACTTCTCCCAAGCACAACACAGAAGCTGACTATGACTCTGGGAAAATGCAAATTTTTCGATATAGTTGGCTGGCCAAGAATATCATCCAGAATATATGATATGACATCAAAAGCAACCAGGGGCTAAATTACCGCCGAGGACGACGGTTGCCAATACGATACTTTGCTTCTCTCGGCAAACCCGAAAACTACTATCAACGAAGCGGTGTTGGTTTGGGTTATGTCACTCCTCCAACAACTCCCGAAAGATCAGATAATAAAGCAGATCGTTGTTCTCATTCTTCTGATTCCTTCCTCTGGGACTCAGACTCCAGTATTGGTGACATGTTCAAGACAACTATGTCCGTCAACATGGTTTCCGTTGACAAAATTGCGGACGATGTCCAATCAATCGAGCTCAAACAATGGGCTCAAACGATGGACACTAGATGGGAGCTGTGCTTCGAACAACGTGAACCACCTACCGAAGACGAAGTCATTTAGGAGATGAAGCATCTTTCAAACTATCTTCATCAGCAAAAGTTTATCTGGCGATGAACGCCAATCTCTTATACAGCTTATACGAGAATACATCAACGTCTTCGCATGGAGCTATGAAGACATGCCAGGCTTGGACCCTAAAGTCGCCATGCACTGCCTGAATATTTTGTCTAAAGCCATGCCAGTAAATTAGCAACAACAACGATTCCGACCAGATGTCATGGAGGCCATCGATAATAAAGTCAAGAAGCTCGTTCCCAGTGGATTCATTCGCGAAGAACAACACCCAGACTGGGTTGCCAACATCGTTCCAGTCATGAAAAAGAACGGTAAAGTTCGAGTCTGTATCGATTACCATGATTTGAACTCTACATATCCGAAGGACGAGTTCCCTCTACGGAACATCGACGTAATGATCGATAATACTTGCGACTTCTAGCGGATGTCCTTCATGGATGGGTTCTCAGGCAATAACCAGATCAAGATGTTCCCCGACGATGAGAAGCACACATCTTTTCGAACACCGTTGGGGGTATACTGCTATACGGTAATGCCCTTCGGATTAAAGAATGCAGGGGCGAGATACCAGCGAGCCATTAACATAATTTTTTGTGATCATTTGCGTAAAAATATAGAGTGCTACGTAAACAATATCGCAGTTAAAAGTCGTCTCAAGGGCAACCACCTCCATGACTTGAGAACTGTGTTCGAACTAATGCGTGGACACCAAGTCAAGATGAATCCAACCAAGTCTTTAATGGGAGCCTCCAGCGCAAAGTTCTTTAGTTTTGTCATCACTTCAAAGGGTATACATCTGGACCCGGAGAAAGTGAAGGCTATCTTCGATATGCATCCTCCAAGAAACCTCAAAGAACTACGCAGACTACAAGAAAGGCTAGCCTACAGCAGACGATTCATTTCGAACCTCTCTGGAAGGTGTTAACCATTCACTCAGCTCATGAAGAAAGGCGTATCTTTGGTCTAGAATGAACAATGTCAACGTGCATTCGACGACATCAAGGCGTATCTTACAAGCCCTCCAGTATTGGTAGCTCTAATAATGGGGAAGCCATTCTTACTATATGTCCGCACTATGGAACATTCTCTTGGTGCCCTATTAGCTCACAAGAATGAAGGCGGCCATGAACAGGCAATCTACTACCCCAGCCGCATAATGGTGGGTATGAAACAAAGATACACACCGGTAGAGAAGGAATGCCTTGTACTAGTATTTTCCATCCAAAAGAAATGCCACTATGTGTCTTGACAGACTATCCATATTATATCTAAAGTCAACCCTCTCATAATACTTATGACTAAACCGGGCTCTCTCAATTCCAGTTTAGCTACATGGGCAATGCTGTTGACTCCATACGATATGCTCTTCGTTTCTCGGAAGACGGTAAAAGGCCAAGCATTAGTTGATTTCCTAGCAGCTCATCCGGTGCGAGAATTGTCCAAACTCTACGACGAAATCCCCGACGAAGTGGTGGAGTCTAACACTGCAACTGAAAAAATCCCCATATGGCGAATGTTTTTTGACGGTGCATCAAGAACAGGACCTAAAGAAAATATCGTGGCTGGAGTAGGGTCGTGCTCGTGTCACCTAATCACCAGGTTATACATCGTGCATATTCTCTCGTGGAACCATACACCAACAACGTAGCCTAATATAATACCCTATTAATCGGCCTGCAACTGGCAAAACAACTGGGAGTTGACTATCTAGAAGCTTACGGCGATTCCAGGCTAATAGTTAGTCAAGTCCGAGGGGATTATGAAGTTCGCCACGAAGATCTCATCCCCTACCACAGAGCAACAATCGAGTTGGCGTCTATTTCACTAGATTTTTCATCGAGCACGTGCCTCGACTACAGAATATAGAAGCAGATGCTCTAGCCGGTCTTGCTTCTTCCTTTACCGTCCCTACTAATATTCAGCCGTCGATCACAGTATCAGGTCGAGAACTATTCTGTGTGAAAAATGCCTTAAATATTCATCACAGTTACACAACAGAAAGAAATATCGATGTTAAAGACTAGAGATTTTCCTTCATAGACTACGCTGTCTATGGAATCCTTTCCGAGGACCCGAAGGAAGCAGTGCCTATCCAAAGGCGATCCCTTAGATTTTACTACGATACAGCTACTAAGATGTTATACCGACGCTGTTATGATGGGCTACTGTTACGATATTTATCAGACACAGAAGCCAAACATGCACTCCGGGAGGCTCACGATGGAGTTTGTCGTACACCAACCAGCCCCAAATTACAAGATCGACTCAAGCGAATGGGTTATTATTGGCCCACGATGATAGCTGATGCTGTTGAATATGCAAAAAAGGTGTAGATACTGTCAGTTCCACGCCGATTTCATTCATCAACCTTCTGAGTTTCTACACCCGACAACAGCGTCTTGGCCGTTTGAAGCCTGGGGCATGGACGTCATAGGACCAATCAGCCCGCCATCCTCCAACGGATATCGGTTCATCATAGCCATAACCGATTACTTCTCCAAATGGGCGGAAGCTATACCGCTCACCGAAGTGAAGGCGACAAACGTGATCAGTTTTATTAAACATCACGTCATCTACCACTTTGGACTACCTTGCAGGATCATCCATGATAATGGTCCACAGTTTGTAAGCCATCCATTCTATCGGTTCTGCGATAAGAATCGAATCCAGAATGTCGCCTCTACCGCCTATAATCCAGCGGCTAACGGGCTAGCAGAAGCCTTCAAGAAAACTATTAAACTTCTTAAGAAGTTTGTGTCTCCAAACAAGTACGATTAGAATGAGAAGCTCGTCGAATGTCTATGGGCCTACCGTACAATGGTCCGGAATCCAACATGTAGTACGCCATTCTTTCTGGTTTATGGGAGCGAAGCAGTTTTTCGCTAGAAATCCAGATTCCCTCTATTCGAGTAGCCCTAGCCAGCGAGCTGACTACCGAAGAAAGCTACCGTCTGCGACTCCAGGAGCTCGAAGCGCTAGACGAAAAATGTTTGTTAGCTCAGCAGCGCATTGAGCTATACCAAGCATACCTTTCTAGAGCATTCAATAAAAAAGTAAAGGAAAGAATCTTCTAAGTCGACAATCTAGTCTTAGCAGTGAGAAGACCAATGGTCATGACGTACAAAACAAAAGGAAAATTTTAGCCTAAATGGGAAGGTCCTTTCATCATAGAATCAGTATATTCTAACGGTGTGTACCGACTAACCAAGCCCGATGGTGACTTGCTCATGATGCCTATCAACGGCAAGTTCCTGAATAAATA
>JANAVB010007713.1:0-31731 GCA_029216955.1 Iris pallida
AAAAGTCGAAGCGCCGAAAGCAAATGTATTGATGAGAACATCACTATAATGATCCCAGGACGTAAAGTCCGTCAGGTGAAAGAAGGTCCAGACCGCACAGCAGCCAAAGTATCCCTTTGGTCGGAGGTAGATTCGATCTTGATGATGCCTGCCACCGCTCCCCCCTGAGATGGGGTTTGCTCCCAAGACATCCTCCTCTTAGAAGCAAGACGACAGAAAGCCGACAAAGGCCATTGACGTTCAAGTTATCTTACAGTCATATGCACTACCCTTGCTGTAAAGAACCAATCTTCCTTGACCTTCAACACCTTTGCTTCAATAGAAGCAAGGCGGTCCCCGAACAGGAACTCAGGCTTCAAGAAAGTCACATTTTCAGAAGTGACGGACTTCAAAACGCCACGCTCCATTATCCGTTTGAGGAACCCATGCGGTTGTTCCCGAATTTGAGTCATCCTTTCGGGATGCTGATCCAGCATAATGGCAGCTTGGGCAGGGTTTATCACCTCCTCATCATAATCCATCCCCATCTGACAGAGGACAGCGTCCAGAAGCACTTCATTCAAGAGCGGGACGGTCATCGACACTGGAGGCAAAGATTCAGAGAAACAACAAGAGAATCAGAGCAACGTTCTCATCAAAAGCGCATAAGGCCCAGGCGCATCAGCAGTGGAGCTTCGGCGCATTATCAGGGTTTAAACCCATGCGCGTCAGCAGCGGAGCTTCGGCGCATCATTAGGGTTTAAACCCATGCACGTCAGCAGCGGAGCTTCGACGCATCATTAGGGTTTAAACCCATGCACATCAGCAGTGGAGCTTCGGCGCATTATCAGGGTTTAAACCCATGCGCGTTAGCAGCGGAGCTTCGGCACATCATCAGGGTTTAAACCCATGCGCGTCAGCAGCGGAGCTTCGGTGCATCATCAGGGTTTTAACCCATGCACGTCGGCAGAAAAAAAAACCCTCAGCACATCATCAGGACTCAAAGTCCATGCGCGTCGGCGTATGTGAGTTCTAAAAAATGGTACAGAAAGATATGGTAAAGGTGAAACCACCAATCACGCCGGCCGAACGTCGACCGGCGGACGAGGGGCATCACCCTCGGCAGCCTCTACAGGCTCTTTCCCTTTGACTCGTCCCTTGCCAACACCGCCGAGGATTCTTGGGAGCCATTCCTTGAAGGGAGAAAGTTAGGATTTTTCAAAAAACTCTAAAAGAAGAAAGCCAAGAGAGGAAGACTCTCTCTCCCCATCTCACGCCTATTTATAGGCTCAGTTGTACGCGTGAACCGATGAAGTGTGACCTCAGCCGCCGCTTCGGGTTCTGTGAAGAAATAACTGCAGATAAATCCAAAAAGATCATCATTAATCTCCTTGGTTATCGAAGCGTCATCATTCGCATTTACTGAGAGGAGCATACGCCCCATCACTGATGCGCGGAGTGATCATGCGCCCGTACAGTCATGCGTCATGTAGAAGACACCACCATGCTTCTTATTCAAAGTATTCCAAAACTTGACAAAAAAGTTTTAAAAACTTTGAAGGGGGTCTTGTAGAAGCATGGAATTTCAGGACCAGAAATCCTATGCGCCAAACATTACATGCGCCAGGAAGCTCAGAGGAAGTACTTGGCACAGCAAAAGCAAAAACATAGACATTAAAAAAATTTTTATTTCATATAAAAGTCTATTACATGTCTTAAAAAGAGCTGTACAAAGGAGAATTTCTACAAGGAAAAGACCCTAAGTCTACAACTAGGCGCAGCAACCACCATGCGCCCTCAGCCAGGCGCATCCTTTCAGCATCTCGCCATGCGCCCTCAGCCAGGCGCATCCCTTCAGCAGCTCAGTTATGTGCATCCTCAGCAGCTCAGTTATGTGCATCCTCAGTTATGTGCATCCCTTTAGTAGCTCAGCTATGTGCCGCCCTTCCAGCCAGGCGTATCATGAAGTGTCAGCATATGTGCCATCAAATGCTTCGACTAATGAAGCATTTATTGAGCATAACGAGGGTGGAAATCAACCCTCTAGCTGGAGGAAAAGCTCTCCAAACCAAGGAAAAGGAGAGCACCGCAATCAACCTGCGGCTAAAGGAGCAGCTTTCAACCCAACCAGAATGGACAACACCCACTCTAGCAGGAGGAGGAGCTCTCCCAAAGGCCAAGGAAGATGATCGGGACACCGCAATTTCGATTTGCGGCTCTTCCAGCGTAACGGAGATGAGGCTCGAGCATCCCGATATTTGGATGCAACAGGCACCTTCTGCCTGCTTCAGAAGCCCTCGACTCCGACTTTTGGATGTAACAGTCACCTTCAAGTGCATCAACGAAGATCATGCGTCGTAATTTTACCCTCGAGATCATCTCATCAACAGAATGTGCTCGAGTAAACAAGTTCATTTCGGGAGGACGTGAGAGAACGAGAAGCAAACCCTCTCCATGCCACTATTTATAGGCCGGGCAAATCAAACCCATGTGCCAAGTGGTTGGCTCTCCGAATCCTGTGCAATGAATTTGCATTTAATGGTGATGAACCCGACGCTTCGAATTCAGCCAAGTCAAAAACGGCTATTTAAAGCACTCGAAGAACGTAACAGTCGCACCAAAAGACGTGTCATGCGGAGTGGATGCGCCGATCAGACCGCGCATCACATAGACGCGCCCCTCAGCACCAAGCGCTTCACAAGCATGCGCCCCCATGCGGCCCCATGCACCTAGTAGAATGCCGATCGATGCGCCCACAATAATCCATCACCTGTCAAAGAACATTAAATGCTGAAGTCTGACAGAGTTGGCAGTACGTCCCCCGAAGACTGCAGTTGACAGGTTTTTCAGAAAATGAAGCGTCGCCAACGTCAGCACCATCATTACTCCTTTCCGGCGGTTACAAGCCACGTGGCCGCCCAACCATCTCGCATGCGCCTCAAAAGCCATGCACCCAAATCTCTGCATGCGCCTCAAAAGCCATGCGTCTTAGACTTTTCTCTGATCCCTAAAGACAGAAGTAAAGTCACTACTGAAGCTTCGCATGCGCCTCAAAAGCCATGCGCCCCGAATGGTTCGTGACTCCTAAAGGTTACGAGCCAAAGTCTCCTCATGCGCCCAATCTCAGGCGCATCCTACCAGATCATTCCCCACCAAATTCGAGCTCCGAGCCATGGGCCTACGACACGTGTCCTTTGACTCGATTCAGCCGATGAAAGGATGCTAATCACCCAAGATCTTTGCAACAGAAAGATCCTCTCCCTTGCTACGTGCCAGCCCACAACAGCATGAAGGATTCAACTCCTTAATCAAAGCGCATCATCCATGCGCCTCCATCAGCAATCACCACGTGGCGTCCCCACGTATAGGCGCATCCTATATATGCGTGCTTGAGCAGCCAGCCTGCAGACTATAAATAGAAGGATCATTTCCTTCTTCCACACACACAGAGACACACAGACAGAGACATCGTGCAATCATCAGCAGCATATAGAGAGAGTGTCATGCCCCAGTACCAAAATACTGGGACGGACTAGGCCAGCTACTCCGTATGAGGTATAAAACGTCATACGGCGATCGTGGCTGTCAATCTTGCTGGGTATCCTCGCATGCAAGCAGTCTATGGACTAAATCCGATCTCATATCCACAGGCAATAATCAATGAAATAACGACAAGAGAGATAATCATATAAAAAATAGGAAATACTCATATGATAATCAGAGAGTCTACAATAAGAAATAATGTAGACATGAATACCTTCCCATACAATTTCCTTATGGTCAGAAACTGAAGCACGTCCTCCAAGTCAAGTCTGGAAGATCCACATGGCCGGTCACAGGCAATCTGGGAACAATCCAGGGTTGGTCAGGTCAACCGTAGCAAGTACCAGAAAGGAAGGCTCAAGGATGGGCGAAGAAAACCAACAGGATATAATGACAGGAATAGCATCTAAAAACAGTAAATAAGGTAAGGGATCGTGCGGTACCAACGCACGATTACAGAATATAGGCAGCAATCCAACTACTAATACGTAAGTAACCAACGATCATCACAATCATCCTAACATCCACTAATACTTGCATCGCCAACTGGAACTCGTAGTCCGTCATCGGAACGGTAACCCATCCCTACATCAAACAAGAACAAGGGAATAAATCCCGTGCCGGGACAGCGTTACGTGCCAGCCAGCTTAGCAAGCAACAAGCCATACAATTTAGGTGAATAAGCGGCCACTCAAAAGTCTACGGCTATCTATGTGGAGGTTGGGTTACCCCAACAATGCAACATAGGAATCCTCAGATCGTGCCATATCCCGCAAGGGCTAGCGAGGCCAAATAACGCATAGTAGGTAGGTATGCACGGTCCCTCGGAAGGCCACCGTGCTAAGCAGGAGTACATATAGTAGTCGGATACTGCCATATCCGTGGCGGCCAACCCCGACGCGCCAGGACGAGCTTGTGGCGGCCGGTAATGCACGATCTCGGGATTCCATTCCCTCCCAATGCTTCTACCATTTTTAGTTGCCTAGATTAACCCTACATTTATTCGGAATCACATGCCGTGGTCACATGCTCATCCTCCTAGATGTCGTATCTCAGTACGAGAACGCTAAGTAAGAATCAGCCTCGGCACCTATAGTCCCAGTTGTGATCCATGCTTAGTGTTATGCAACAAGCAAGCAAGCAATCCTAACCACGCTAAGACTATAGGCCAACTACCAGATACCCGTGCAGGTAATCATATAATATAGCCAGAATATCAAGATGGCATCGCAATGCCATATAATCATGGAAGTAGCACCTCAAAGTGACAATAGACAAAGGGCACCGCAGTGCAATGTCAGGGCCAGCACCTCACAGGGTAAGCTGGACTTATAGCACGGATACAGGTAGTCAGGTCTGGGACAAGGACAACTCTGTCAGTCACAAGAAGTCATCTGCCCACATCGTGGCATAGATATCAGGTCAAGTACAAGACCAGAACCTCTACTATAATAACATCTCAAGCATATATGGGAGCCTACAGCTCCAATCATCAAGTCGGTCTACCCACCGGATCAATCTATCAATAGTCTACCAATCCTCGATGGGATAAATATCATATCAGGAAAATACGATCACTTGGTACTAGGCTAATCACTATAGACAATGCTAGGCCCTCTAGCTCACAAGAATCCTCCGAGTCAATGATCACAGGCTATCAGCAACTAAGTCTTCCAACTACCGGGATACAGCAAAGGTACTAGGTTTGGGCGTTTGGGAAGTCGAGTAAAAATCATATATTGATATCCTCGATATTCTATTCGTTCCGCGAGACACTCGTACCAATATCAAAATCCAAGAGTCCTCAAGACATATCTGATCAAATTAGAACATCACCCAAGAACTAGTAACACTATCTAAGAATCCACTTAGTCTACCATAACCACTATCTCAATATCATATCTCCTCATAGTCAATCCTCGAATAAGATCATAATCCCAACACATGGGTCAACACTAATCAACGCCGTCGGGGATTGCGTGAACCACTCTGGATCAGATCCACAATCCTTAAACCAAACAAGGATCAGGGTTGCAGACCTTCACCCGAGTAGAACCGCTCTCCTTACACAATCCGGCGGACGGGACAGATAATGGGATAACAACTAAACTAGAACACCATCTAAAAAGAAGGGTCACAGGTCAAGAGTCCCATGGGTGATACCGTCGAAAAGGCAAGGATTGCGTGAACCACTCTGGATCAGATCCACAACCCTTAAACCAAACAAGGACCAGGGTTGCAGACCTTCACCCGAGTAGAACCGCTCTCCTTACACAATCCGGCGGACAGACAAGACGCTAGGCGACTAATCTAGTCGGGAGTCTACCTAGCAGGCAATAGGGTCAGGGATGCCATACCAAGAATAACATGCATGAGTTCAGTCCAGCAAACCAAAGGAATGGTTCTGCCTAATCCTTTGAACCAAATTCCCAACTGGGAATTCTGGAAAAATCCGGCAGAGTCTCCTTTGTAATCTGGATGGGAGCACCCTACGAATAAGGGCTAAAACCACTCGGCACAACCCGCCGCAGAATCGCAGAATCGCAGACTCGTGGGCTGAGAACACTAAGTCTCAGCTACCAGTAGCACTACGATGCGTACTGGGCACCAACCCTAGCCGAGAATACTAAGTCTCAGCCTCCAGCAGCACTACAATGCGTACTGGGCGCCAAACCAACACATGTAGCAAGAATCGCCACGCAGGGCGCACCAAGACCCACAGTCATATCCAAGCCACGAACAAATCATAGAAACAGTTAGCCAAAGCCGTTACCCGACCGCGAGTCGGACACGGGGCATATGGGGACAATCCAGACATGTGAGTCGTGCTCGTGTCCTCGGAGGTGTGGATGACCCATCCGAGTTGTCCGATACGGTCTATCCCGGTATCGGACCAAGCTATCCTAAGTTATCATCATGGCAGTTCTACTACTAGGCTACACTAATCATGGTTATACAGTTTACAAGTACAAATTAATTAAATGCCATAAAATTTAGGAGAGAGGACAAGAGCCGTTGATGAGCAAGGGATACTTGCCTAGAGGGCTCGGCTAGGTAAGCAAGTCTTCCGCAGTCGCGATCCAAGCTAGCACGCCAATCGAGATCCTCAGAACACACAATAAACAATCATTAGAATTAAATAATAAAATAATAGAATAATCACAAGAGATAGCAGAAGGCTATACCGTGTGGGTCCCGCAAGCAGTGCAGGGATCTCGTACAGAAACCGAGGCACGTGGACCGACACGGACACGCAAACCGAAACATGCACGTATATCGAGACGCGCACGAGAATCGAGATAAACAGGAGACAACGTGCACGTAAATCGAGACGTGCACGTAGATCGAGGAAATCTCGAATATCGAGATGGCGCACGAATTAACGCGACACGCAAATCAAGGCATGTATGCAAATCGAGGCAGGGCGAGATTCAAGGAAGCACGCAAATCAATGCAGCATACAAGTCGATGTATGCTCGCAAATCGATGTGGTACGGAGTCCAAAGTGATACACAAACCAAGGCGGCACGTAAATCCGTACGTGCACGCAAACCGAGATGGCACAAAGTCCAAGGTGGCACACATGCCAATGCGGCATGCAAATCGATGCATGCACGCAAACCAGTACGACACGGAGATCAAAGTGGTACGCAACTGAGGCGGTACGCAAATCGGTACGGGTACGCAAATCAGAGCGGCACGAAAATCGAGATGGGCACAAAGGCCGAGACACATAAACGAGGCAACACGTAAACCAATAGGGCACGGTGCCCGAGGCAGCACGGGGCTCGAGGCGTCCCGCTGCCCAAGGCAGCACGTGAATCGAGGGTGCACGAAAACCTATAAGGCACACGCAAATCGAGCATACGCAGAACGAGGCGCACGCGGATCGAGCAGCGTACTGCTCGAGGCAGCACGTGCACCGAGGCACGTGGCCCGAAGAGCATGCAGCCCAAGACTGGCTCGCTGCTCGAGCAGCACGGGGCCCAAGGGCGTCCTGCCGCTCGAGGCGGTGCTGGCCCGGGCGTGGCAACGACACGGCGGTGGTGCTAGCCACCGGGGAGAAGAGGAAAGGAAGGGCGGGGGAGATCGGGGCTCACCGGGGTCGGTCGGGCTCCGGCGGAGGGGCAGCAGCAGCAGCGGTGGTGGTGCTGGTAGCGACGGAGGAGGCCGGCCGAGAGGGAGGCGACGACGGCGACGATGATGGTGGCGTTGGTGGTGGCGACGGCGGCCATGGTGAAGGGGGGTGGCTGCGGTGGCCGAGACGAGGGCGGTCGCGGTGGTGGCAGGTGCCGGGAACAGCGAGAGAGGGAGAGATGGAAGTGGTGGCGGTGGAGACGAGGGCGGCCGCCGTGGCGGTGGTGGCCGGAGCTGGCCGGGGAGGAGAATAACGAGGAAGAGATGGTGGAGCTGGCAGTGGCGGTGGGAGCAGTGGTGGCCGCGGCGGTGGCTGGCCACGGGGGCGACGCCGACGGAGGAGAGGGGCTCGAGGGAGAGGGGGCTGGCCAGAGCTCGGGGAGAGGGGGCTGGCCGGAGCTCTCCAGCAAGAGTAGAGAGAGAGAGGGAAAGTGAGGAAATGAGAGAGAGGAAGAATGAATGACTGGAGAGAGAGAGGAGGGGGGTAGGTAGGAGTTAAAGAATAATAATAATAATAATAATAACACTAATAACACTAGGAACAACCTAATAAGGCTAACCACATAACTCTAATAAAATAATATTAATGACAATTTAATAAAAGCAAAAGTCAAGTGCCAGGTCTAAACAATCAAGGCCAACCCAAGTCCAGAAAAATAATTAAAATTTAAATAATACGAAATTTAAAAATAACCCAGATACGATCATATACCTATTATCAAAAAATAGGGATATGACATCCTACCTACCTTACAAAAATTTCGTCCTCGAAATTTCGAAATCATGTAATATAGGATTTTCAAAACTAGTATATACATATCATGGAAACTCTATCCACCTTACAGGAATCAAGTAATAAAATTAGAAAAGAACAAAATCTCAATATGAGAACGTCAAAGAGAACAGTGTGTGGCTACATAAATCAACTCGTAAGGTAAATCCAAACAATGAAGTAATCCCGAAAAGTCAAAATCTCACATGCACGAAATAACTCCATACATCAAAAACAAGTACAAAATATCGAAAACAGTATCAGAAAACCTGAAAGCCCCACTGCATAAAAATCTGCTTAAAATTATAAATCACAGGATATCTGTCTCGAGCCGACGACTGTAGTTTTCTAATATCCGAAAAATGTGTGTCATGGTCATTCCTTGCCACGCCACCCGGAATGGCTGCAAAAGATTCACCATGACACTATAATCGATCGGCTGCAACTTTCGTTACCACGCCGTCAAGGTATACTAGGGTCACCCGGTACTCTCGACAAATACCCAAAACGAATCAAATCCATAACCCAAATACCCCATTCACTAAAATCACAAAATCTCTAGCAATATAACGAGTCCTAGAAAACCATCAAAATCCAGGTGAATCGTATCACACATCCAAAAATATCTTCAATAATAATCACAAGATAGCTTTTCTAGGAAAATACTCCATATCCGTAGAAAAATATTCCAAACCACAGATCCATATCAAAATATAATGTATAGAAAGTATATCTATAAACAAAACAATATCTGAAATAGATAATCATGAGTCCGAAAATATCCCGAATCAAAGGAGCTGAATTCATACAAGAACATCCACTGGATACTCAACAAATGTTAAAATATCCAATCTCAGAGTCCAGATGGAATCTTCATTCCGCAGCAATCCAGCCAACGCTCGAAGAGGGCGATAATGATACTAAGTCAACACGAAGTCAACGCACGAAAGGGATAACAAGAAATCAACCAAGGTGAAACACCGGTAGAGAGTACAGAACCCAAGACAGATAATCAAGTAACCCCATGATGGAGATAAGATGACATCTCATCGGATAAAACGATCGACATGACCAACTATAGGATCATATCTATCAAACAAGGATCAGGGGTAGATAATAACAAATGAGACAGGGCAAAGCAAAATAGGTCCAGGTAGAGATGAGGACCAATTCACAAGTTCAAGGGAGCGAAGGGCAAGTGTAACAAGTTAGAATCCCAAGGAATAGTGGACTGAGATCAACAATCATGTGATACCCAACAATATCTCAAAACGAGACTTGCATGGGCCACCAATAAAACCTTGTCACGCTCCAGTACCAAAATACTGGGACGGACTAGGCCAGCTACTCCGTATGAGGTATAAAACGTCATACGGTGATCGTGGCTGTCAATCTTGCTGGGTATCCTAGCATGCAAGCAGTCTATGGCCTAAATCCAATCTCATATCCACAGGCAATAATCAATGAAATAACGACAAGAGAGATAATCATATGAAAAATAGGAAATACTCATATGATAATCAGAGAGTCTACAATAAGAAATAATGTAGACAAGAATACCTTCCCACACAGTTCCCTCATGGTCAGAAACTGAAGCACGTCCTCCAAGTCAAGTCTGGAAGATCCATATGGCCGGTCACAGGCAATCTGGAAATAATTCAGGGTTGGTCAGGCCAACCGTAGCAAGTACCAGAAAGGAAGGCTCAAGGACGGGCGAAGAAAACCAACAGGATATAATATGACAGGAATAGCATCTAAAAACAGTAAATAAGGTAAGGGATCGTGCGGTACCAACGCACGATTACAGAATATAAGGCAGCAATCCAACTACTAATACGTAAGTAACCAACGATCATCACAATCATCCTAACATCCACTAATACTTGCATCGCCAACTGGAACTCGTAGTCCGTCATCGGAACAGTAACCCATCCCTACATCAAACAAGAACAAGGGAATGAATCACTCCGCCGGGACAGCGTTACGTGCCAGCCAGCTTAGCAAGCAACAAGCCATACAATTTAGGTGAATAAGCGGCCACTCAAAAGTCTACGGCTATCTATGTGGAGGTTGGGTTACCCCAACAATGCAACATAGGAATCCTCAGATCGTGCCATATCCCGCAAGGGCTAGCGAGGCCAAATAACGCATAGTAGGTAGGTATACACGGTCCCTCGGAAGGCCACCGTGCTAAGCAGGAGTACATATAGTAGTCGAATACTGCCATATCCGTGGCGGCTAACCCCGACGCGCCAGGACGAGCCTGTGGCGGCCGGAAATACACGATCTCGGGATTTCGTTCCCTCCCAATGCTTCTACCATTTTTAGTTGCCTAGATTAACCCTACATTTATCTGGAATCACATGCCGTGGTCACATGCTCATCCTCCTAGATGTCGTACCTCAGTACGAGAACGCTAAGTAAGAATCAGCCTCGGCACCTATAGTCCCAGTTGTGATCCATGCTTAGTGTTATGCAACAAGCAAGCAAGCAATCCTAACCACGCTAAGACTATAGGCCAACTACCAGATACCCGTGCAGGTAATCATATAATATAGCCAGAATATCAAGATGGCATCGCAATGCCATATAATCATGGAAGTAGCACCTCAAAGTGCCAATAGACAAAGGGCACCGCAGTACAATGTCAGGGCCAGCACCTCACAGGGTAAGCTGGACTTATAGCACGGATACAGGTAGTCAGGTCTGGGACAAGGACAACTCTGTCAGTCACAAGAAGTCACCTGCCCACATCGTGGCATGGATATCAGGTCAAGTACAAGACCAGAACCTCTACTATAATAACATCTCAAGCATATATGGGAGCCTACAGCTCCAATCATCAAGTCGGTCTACCCACCGGATCAATCTATCAATAGTCTACCAATCCTCGATGGGATAAATATCATATCAGAAAAATATGATCACTTGGTACTAGGCTAATCACTATAGACAATGCTAGGCCCTCTAGCTCACAAGAATCCTTCGAGTCAATGATCACAGGCTATCAGCAACTAAGTCTTCCAACTACCGGGATACAGCAAAGGTACTAGGTTTGGGCATTTGGGAAGTCGAGTAAAAATCATATATTGATATCCTCGATATTCTATTCGTTCCGCGAGACACTCGCACCAATATCAAAATCCAAGAGTCCTCAAGACATATCTGATCAAATTAGAACATCACCCAAGAACTAGTAACACTATCTAAGAATCCACTTAGTCTACCATAACCAGTATCTCAATATCATATATCCTCATAGTCAATCCTCGAATAAGATCATAATTCTAACACATGGGTCAACACTAATCAACGCCGTCAGAAAATGGCAAGGATTGCGTGAACCACTCTGGATCAGATCCACAACCCTTAAACCAAACAAGGACCAGGGTTGCAGACCTTCATCCGAGTAGAACCGCTCTCCTTACACAATCCGGCGGACAGGACAGATAATGGGATAACAACTAAACTAGAACACCATCTAAAAAGAAGGGTCACAGATCAAGAGTCCCATGGGTGATACCGTCGAAAAGTCAAGGATTGTGTGAACCACTCTGGATCAGATCCACAACCCTTAAACCAAACAAGGACCAGGGTTGCAGACCTTCACCCGAGTAGAACTGCTCTCCTTACACAATCCAACGGACAAGACAGACAAGACGCTAGGCGACTAATCTAGTCGGGAGTCTACCTAGCAGGCAATAGGGTCAGGGATGCCATACCAAGAAGAACATGCATGAGTTCAGTCCAGCAAACCAAAGGAATGGTTCTGCCTAATCCTTCGAACCAAATTCCTAACTGGGAATTCTGGAAAAATCCGGCAGAGTCTTCTTTGTAATCTGGATGGGAGCACCCTACGAATAGGGGCTAAAACCACTCGGCGCAACCCACCGCAGAATCGCAGAATCGCGAACTCGCGGGCTGAGAACACTAAGTCTCAGCTACCAGTAGCACTACGATGCGTACTGGGCACCAACCCTAGTCGAGAATACTAAGTCTCGGCCTCCAGCAGCACTACAATGCGTACTGGGCGCCAAACCAACACATGCAGCAAGAATCGCCATGCAGGGCGCACCAAGACCCACAGTCATATCCAAGCCACAAACAAAGTCATAGAAACAGTTAGCCAAAGCCGTTACCCGATCGCGAGTCGGACACGGGACATATGGGGACAATCCATACATGTGAGTCGTGCTCGTGTCCTCGAAGGTGTGGATGACCCATCCGAGTTGTCCGATACGGTCTATCCCGGTATCGGACCAAGCTATCCTAAGTTATCATCATGGCAGTTCTACTACTAGGCTACACTAATCATGGTTATACAGTTTACAAGTACAAATTAATTAAATGCCATAAAATCCAGAAGAGAGGACAAGAGCCGTCGATGAGCAAGGGATACTTGCCTAGAGGGCTCGGCTAGGTAAGCAAGTCTTCGGCAGTCGCGATCCAAGCTAGCACGCCAATCGAGATCCTCAGAACACACAATAAACAATTATTAGAATTAAATAATAAAATAATAGAATAATTATAAGAGATGGCAGAAGGCTATACCGTGTGGGTCCCGCAAGTAGTGCAGGGATCTCGTACGGAAACTAAGGCACGCGGACCGACGCGGACACGCAAACCGAGACGTGCACGTATATCGAGACGCGCACGAGAATCGAGATAAACATGAGACAATGTGCACGTAAATTGAGACGTGCACGTAGATCGAGGAAATCTCGAATATCGGGATGGCACATGAATCAACGCAACACGCAAATCAAGGCATGTACGCAAATCGAGACAGAGCGAGATTCAAGGAAGCACGCAAATCAATGCGGCATACAAGTCGACGTATGCATGCAAATCGATGCGGTACGGAGTCCAAAGTGATACACAAACCAAGGCGGCATGTAAATCCGTATGTGCACGCAAACCGAGATGGCACATAGTCCAAGGTGGCATACATGCCAATGCGGCATGCAAATTGATGCATGCACGCAAACCAGTACGACACGGCGATCAAAGTGGTACGCAACCGAGGCGGCAAACAAATCGGTACGGGTACGCAAATCGGAGCAGCACGAAAATCGAGATGGGCACAAAGGCCGAGACACATAAACGAGGCAATACGCAAACCAATAGGGCACGGTGCCCGAGGCAGTGCGGGGCTCGAGGTATCCCGCTGTCCAAGGCAGCGCGTGAATCGAGGGTGTAAGAAAACCTATAAGGCGCACGCAAACCGATTATACGCAGAACTAGGCGTATGCGGATCGAGCAGCGCACTGCTCGAGGCAGCACGTGCATCGAGGCACGTGGCCCGAATAGCACGCAGCCCAAGACTGGCTCGCTGCTCGAGCAGCACGGGGCCCAAGGGCATCCCGCCGCTCGAGGCGGTGCTGGCCCAGGCGCGGCAATGACACGGCGGTGGTGCTGGCCACTGGGAAGAAAAAGAAAGGAAGGACGGGGGAGATCGGGGCTCACCGGGGTCGGTCGGGCTCTGGCGGAGGGGCAGTAGCAGCAGCGGTGGTGGTGCTGGTGGCGACGGAGAAGGCCGGCCGAGAGGGAGGCGGCGACGGCGACGATGATGGTAGCGCTGGTGGTGGCGACGGCGGCCATGGTGAAGGGGGTGGCTGCGGTGGCCGAGACGAGGGCGGCCGCGGTGGTGGCAGGCACCGGGAACAGCGAAAGAGGGAGAGATGGAAGTGGTGGCGGTGGAGACGAGGGAGGCCGCGATGGAGGTGGTGGCCGGAGCTGGCCGGGGTGGAGAATAACGAGGGAGAGATGGTGGAGCCGGCAGTGGCGGTGGGAGCAGTGGTGGCCGCGGCGGTGGCTGTCCACGGGGGCGACGTCGGCGGAGGAGAGGGGCTCGAGGGAGAGGGGGCTGGCCAGAGCTCGGGGAGAGGAGGCTGGCCGGAGCTCTCCAGCAAGAGGAGAGAGAGAGGGAAAGTGAGGAAATGAGAGAGAGGAAGAATGAATGAGTGGAGAGAGAGAGAGGAGGGGGGTAGGTAGGAGTTAAAGAATAATAATAATAATAATGATAATAACACTAATAACACTATGAACAACCTAATAAGGCTAACCACATAACTCTAATAAAATAATATTAATGACAATTTAATAAAAGCAAAAGTCAAGTGCCAGGTCTAAACAATCAAGGCCAACCCAAGTCCAGAAAAATAATTAAAATTTAAATAATACGAAATTTAAAAATAACCCACGATCATATACCTATTATCAAAAATAGGGATATGACAGAGAGGCAGATACAGACACTCAACGTCTTCTTCCTCTTCGCAAGCTCCTGCACCTAGAGCAACCCAGATCTTCAGAGAACCGAGAACCGTTGTCAGATCGTCAACGGAGTCAACGCATTACCACTCGCTCCATCGGCACTAGGGACCCAGATTAAACAAAAGTGTACTCCTATGACTACGTCTAAGTCCTACATTGTAACACTGTTCTGTTTGTATTGAAATTACATCAAAAGATTTTAATGGCAAACATTCTCGTGTCGGATCGTAGTTAGCAGTAAAGAGTTCCCCGCTAGATTGATAGAGTTCCCAATGGCCGATTATGGTATGGTCTTAGGGATGGATTGGTTAATGAACCAGTATGCTAGGATAGACTGCCATGTTAGCATGGTTGTTTTTAGCATTCCAGGCAAGCCAGAGTTTTTCTTTTTCCGAGACGAAGTTGAACCTTCTCCTCCAGTATTGCGGATGGCAGTAGCAGCAGTACAGTTACCTCGAATAGTCGAGGAGTTTTCAGATATTTTTCTAGAAAAGCTTCCAGTAATGCCGTCAGAGCGAGAGATCGAGTTTACTATCGACTTGATCCCAGGGATAGCCCCAGTATCGGAGAGAGAGTCTACAGGATAGCGCCATCAGAGTTAGAGATATCGTACAAGATGATTGAAGAAATCAGGACCATGGGATTCATTCGTGCAAGTGGATCGCCTTGGGGAGCCCCGATGCTTCTTGTGAAAAAGAAGGATGGTACGTCCAGATTATGTGTAGATTATCGTACCTTGAACTCAGTGACAATCAAGAACAGATACCCTCTCCCGAGGATAGATGACTTGTTTGATCAACTCAAGGGGGCAGCAGTATTCACGAAGATTAACTTGCGGTCAGAATACCATCAGATCAGAGTCAGAGAGCAGGACATCCCGAAGACAACTTTCAGATCTAGATATGGGCATTGGGAGTTCCTTGTTATGCCATTTGGAGCAACCAATGCGCCAGCTGTATTTATGGACCTCATGAATCGTATCTTCATGCCTTATTTGGATCAGTTGATGATTGTGTTCATAGACGACATCCTGGTCTACATCAAGAGTGAAACGGAGCATGAGCAGCATCTCAGAGTTGTCCTCCAGATTCTCAGAGAGCACCAGTTGTACGCGAAGTTCAGTAAATGTGAGTTCTGGCTCGATCGTATTTCATACTTGGGTCATATCATCACCATAGGAGGAGTAGAAGTGGATCTCCAGAAGACCGTGGCTATCGAGACATGGCCAGTACCTAGCACAGTTGCAGAAGTTCGCAATTTTCTTGGCTTGGTCGGCTACTACCGACGATTTGTTTCAGACTTTGCTCGGATTTCAGTGCCATTGACCCAGTTGACCCGCAAGGATGTGCAGTTTGCTTGGATAGCAGAATGTCAAGATTCTTTTAAGAAGTTGAAGCGAGGTTTGATGACGGCACCCATTCTTACGCTTCTAAATGGGACCGGGGGATTCTCAGTGTATTGTGATGCTTCAGGCAGAGGTTTAGGATGTGTTTTGATACAGCATGGGAAGGTAATAGCTTATGCGTTACGTCAACTTCATGATCATGAGAGGAATTACCTAACCCATGACTTGGAGTTGGCAGCAGTAGTGTTTGCACTTAAGCTTTGGAGACACTACTTGTATAAAGATAGGGTGGAGATTTTCACCGACCACAAGAGACTGAAGTATGTGTTTACTCAGAAGGATCTTAACATGCGTCAGAGAAGGTGGCTAGAGCTACTTGTGGATTATGATGTCAACCTGCACTATCACCCAGGAAAGGCCAATATAGTAGCAGATGCGTTAAGCAGGAGAACTGGAGTTTATTTTCTAATAGCGCAACCAGAGTTATTAGCAGATCTTCAGAAGATGGGTATAGAAGTTTTTCTTCTTACCAATGTGGCATTGATAGCCAGTCTACAAGTTCAGTCCACTATAGTCGAAAGGATCCGGATGGCGCAGTCAACAGATTCCAAGCTTCAGCGACTCAGAGCAGAGTGTGAGGCAGGACGACGGCCAGAGTTATGCATTCATGAAGATGGTACACTTCGACAGGGTAAGCGTCTTTGTGTACCCAGTGGAGATATCAGACAGGAAGTCATGGCAGAAGCTCACAGTTTACAGTACTTTATTCATCCCGGTGGCACGAAGATGTACCGTGATATCCGTCAGCACTTTTGGTGGAATGGCATAAAGAGAAAGATAGCCCGGTTTGTCTCTCGGTGTTTGGTTTGCCAACAAGTTAAAGCTGAGCATCAAACACTGGCTGGACTTCTTCAGCCCTTGCCGATTCCAGAATGGAAGTGGAAGCATATAACTATGGATTTCGTGACTGGATTACCTAGGTCCCCGGCCTGTAGAGATGTTATTTGGGTTATTATAGACAAGCTCACGAATATGGCTCACTTTCTCCCATTCATAGTTGGTCAGCCGACGGCTCAGCTAGCAGAGATGTACCTCAGGCAGATCATCAGATTTCATGGTGTACCAGTCAGTATCACCTCGGACAGAGATTCAAGATTTACATCGTACTTTTGGCACAGTCTGCAAGAGAGTTTGGGAACTCACCTCCAATTCAGCTCAGCATATCATCCGCAGACAGATGGTCAGTCAGAGCATACCATACGAACCTTGGAAGATATGTTGAGATCTTGTACACTCGATTTCGGTAGTTCGTGGGAGGATCACCTGCACCTGGTGGAGTTCTCGTACAACAACAGTTTCCAAGTCAGTATCCAGATGGCTCCGTTCGAGGCTCTGTATGGTAGGAAGTGCAGATCCCCGCTAGCATGGGACGATGTTGGAGAGAGGCAGATGCTCGGTTCGGAAATGATTACTCAGACAGTTGAGGTGGTCAGAAGAGTCAGAGATCATCTTTGCGTCGCACAAGATGGCCAGCGCCATTGGGCCGATTCTCATTGGCGCCCCCTTGAATTTTCTGTCGGCGACCACGTATTCCTTAGGATCTCGTCTAACCGTGGCGTTATTCGTTTTGGCGTACGGGAAAAGCTTAGTCCTAGGTATATAGGGCCGTTCGATATCCTCGAGCGAGTAGGTGAAGTATCATATCGTCTCGCTCTTCCGCCGTCGCTAATTGAGGTGCATGACGTGTTCCATGTATCCCAACTATGATGGTATATCCCGGACCCGAGCCACATCCTGGATCATTCGAAATTGGTTGTTGGTACCAACCTTTCGTATGAGGAGAGGCCCGTGTCTATATTGGACCAAAGAGAGAAGATACTCAAGAACAAGACTATTAGTTTAGTCCGTGTTGCTTGGGGTCATCACTCTCTAGGCGAGTCAACGTGGGAGCGTGAAGATGATATCCGATCGTGATATCCCGACCTGTTTGACTCGTAAGGTATAATGTCTTTCTTATGCATTATGCTCTCAATTCTTTTCTTGAATGAATGATTGCATGGTGGACTGCTTAGTATAGCTTGTCTGTGATTATTACAGCTTGTCCTTACCTCTCTAGCCTCTTAATTAAATTCCGAGGACGAAATTTTTTTAAGGTGTTTAGAGTTGTAACGCCCGTAGTTCGTATTACATATTTTGGTATATGTGTACGTATTTTTGACTCATATTGCATGTCTCATTATATGGTTTATTTTGGCATTTCATTTGCGTGGTTCGGTTCGGTTTGTTTGGTTCGGCTTGGTTCAGTTTTGCATGTGGACCAACCCTACCTACCACCCACTCTCTTCCTTTATAAGCCACCAACCCCTTTCTCTCTCCTCATTCACTTCTTCATTTACTTCTTCTTCTTCTTCTTCTTCTTCTTCTTCTTCTTCCTCCATTAACTCTCTCAACCTACCAAGAGAGGCTTAGGCAAGTACAACTTGCTTCATGGAGGAACTCAATTTTTATTGTTCCATTTTCTTTCTCACGAGATTCTAAGACACTTTAGTACTTAGCATATTTAATTTCCATGGTTCATTTCATGTAGATCTAAACTTGTTGTATTTCTGGATTTCTTAGGTTTTGATCTATCAAACTTTATTATTTTCAAGTTTTGATGGTTCCACGTTGTAGAGAATTTTATTCTGCCCCATTTTGACCTATGGAAGTCCGGATTTTGACCTTAAATAAAGGATTAATGGAGCCTGGAAGCAATGGCTTTCATGGTTCTTCTTCTCGGAAAAGTTGGAGAAGATGAGCAGTGCTTGACCGCATGGCCTTTTCATGCGACAAATCTCCTGGCCGCATGAGTCTGTTCCCTCCTGGCCGCATGAGCCCGTTCCCCCCCGGCCGCATGAGTCTGTTCTCTCCTAGCCGCATGAGCCCGTTCCCCCTGGCCGCATGAGTCTTTTCTCCTTTGGCCGCATGAGTCTGTTCCCCCTGGCTGCATGAGCCCGTTTCCCCTGGCCGCATGAGTCTGTTCCCCCCTGGCCGCATGAGTCTGTTTCCCCCTGGTCGCATGAGTCTGTTTTCCCCTGGCCGCATGAGTCTGTTCTCCCTGGCCGCATGAGTTTGTTTTCTCCTGGCCGCATGAGTCTGTTTCCCTTGGCCGCATGAGTATGTTTCCTCCTGGCCGCATGAGTCTGTTTTCTCCTAGCCGCATAAGCCTGTTCTCCTTAGCCGCATAACCATGTTTCTCATTAGCCGTATAACCCTGTTCTCATTGCCGCATGACCTTGTTTCCCCGAGCCGCATGGCTCTTCCCACAGCCTTTGCCCCTTTTTATTATTCTGGTTGTTATATTTATGCTTATGTCTCACGACCCTCTGTGTAACTTGGGTCCCTTGATGGAATGCTTGCACCATGTTAATTTTGAACATGTTCCATGAACACGATAGTGGTCCGTTATGGCGCACTCACGACAAGAATGATTGACAAGTAACATGGCATGATAGTGGCCCGTCGTGGCTCACTCTTGATAAGTAAACCTGACATGATATACCTCGATATGCTGTTGTGACAGCTAGCACGACATGACAAAAATGAATGGCCTGGACACCGTGGGCGATTGTGTTTGTACAAATAAACCAGTATTGTCTTGCATCATGTTTAGGACGGGGACCCCTGAGTACCACGGTCAGGGGCAACTACTGAAATTGACTAAGGCTAATAACTAGAATAATTCAGTAGTCATGAAGAGATTTTCCAGCTACAGGGAATCCCGTTATCTGGGCGCCCCATCATACGATTTGTAGCCTGCCGTCGAGTAGGGCACATTTTCAGCACAATGTAATATGTTGCACCCTTCAAGCTACTTAATGGTACATGTGTTTCTTGGACGATGTACCCACATGAATTTAACCCCTAATTGCGTCTGGATAACCTGGATGGTCTGCAGGGCTTGTGGCTGTTGGAATAATCTTATTGCATCTTGCTAGTGACTAGGCCTGTGATAACCCTAGTTAGTTAAAGTATCAAGCCGTACTTATTTCTTGACCGTAATGTTGGATGAAGTCTAAGCCTTGTCTTGTCCCAGTACCTGGTTACTTCAGTAACATGATTGCTTATGTTTACCTTGTCAATAACTGATCGGAATAACTCCTCATCTCTTGATATTTATTGCCCTATTTAGATTTTATGTCTTACTTATCTTCTTATTTTATGTTCTGATATGCTGGTTTTAGTTCTTAAGTGAAGCCTCCTTTGTGGCACTTGCTCTTTCAGGGATCTGACCCAGCTGGTTTTGCGTGGCCAGATATCGGAGCAGCTCTAGAGGATCTTCCTACCTTCCAGCCAGATGGTGACTACCAGGCGTAACCCTGACAACGAGTGGGTTTTATTTTTGCTCTACCACTCTATTGTAAAAATATTCTTTTGAGGCGTTTAGCCGACGAGCACGTGTTAGCTCAATTGTACTTTACTTACTGTATGCCTACGGGCTGTAGCATGATTAACAAATCTTATGGTTGATCATGTATGACTGAAACTCTTGCTAGTCTTAACATTTTGTATGACTAGCTTCATGATCATCCAAATATGTAATGTATGGGATGCCTTACTATTGTATATTTGGTGCTCTGACATCTTGTAACCGTTATTACTTGCTTGAGATTGAGACAATAGGCTTGTTCATGACCTTAAGAGACTGATGGCTTGTAGTTAAACCCTCATGTATCTAGACAGCCGTGATCATATAGCAAGGTGGGTTGCAGTTCAATATACGTAGCTGTCACTCCCCGTTCCAAGAATGCATATTTTTATACATGTACAACTTATGTATATTTATTTAGTATTTATCATGTATTATCCTGTATTTAAATTCTTTTAATTTCATGTTAATTAATTATCTGCATTTTATTCCTGCATTTATTTCCCGCTTTTAACCTCTCTTTGCTTTCGGGTTGGCCTTGGTTGAGCTCGATCAAACCCGACCCTATAACCCCACCTACCACCACCCTCCCTATTTAAAGCTTCCATCCCCTTCTCTCTCCTCATTTCTCTCCTTCACCATTACTTCTTCTTCTTCCTCTCATCACTTCTCCACTTACCAGCAGTAGCAGCAGGCAAGTGCAATCTTGCTTATTGCTTGGAGAACCATTTTTATGGTTCATTATTCTTCCTCTCACGATCCTGAGAGAGTTTAGTACTTAGTATTTTTGATTTCGTTGGCTTGTTTCTCCTAGATCTAAGTTTTTGTGTTTTCGGTTGACCATGGGTTTGATCTCCCAACTTGGCGTGTATTCTCGGTTGTCCACGGGTTCTGAACCATGGAAACTTCATTTCTGGCTTGGGACGAAGGTTCCTGAGTCACGCACACGTTCTTACGTGTCTGCGTGTTTTTTGAGTCACGCTCACGTTCTTACGTGTCTGCGTGTATTTTCAGTCACGCTCACGTTCTTACGTGTCTGCGTGTATTTTGAGTCACGCTCACGTTCTTACGTGTCAGCGTGTATTTTGAGTCACGCTCACGTTCCTACGTGCCAGCATGTATTTTTAGTCACGCTCACGTCTTGACGAGCGTGCGTGAATTTTCAGTCACGCACACATCTTTGCATGAGTGCGTGAATTTTCAGTCACGCACACATCTTTGCATGAGTGTGTGAATTTTCAGTCACGCACACATCTTTGCATGAGTGCGTGAATTTTCAGTCACGCACACGTCTTTACGTGTTTGCGTGAATTTTTAGTCACGCACACGTCCTTGTATGTCAGCGTGAATTTTGAGTTACGTACCATCCTTGCATGCGTGCGTGAATTTCTTATCACTTTTCACGCTTACCTTTCACGCCCATTTTCCACGCTCACGATTGAGTGCGTGAATTTCCCTTCACGCTCACACTGTGCGTGCCAACGTGAATTTCTTACCACTTTTCACGCTCACTCCGACTAGACTTGTTGGCGTGACTTATTGGTCTTAGCGGGACTTGTTGGCGTGACTTGTTGGCCTTAGCATAACCTACTAGACTTGGCGTGACTTTCTAACCTGGGTGTTACTATTTGTTCTATAACTTATTCATTTAATGATGGCATGATAATTCTTCTATTATATCCTTACGCCTTTTGCATGAACTTGATAAATCATGATAGGTTAATATTGATAATACAGATTGTTATGTGGAATGTGCCATGTGTCTTGATTGATCCATGGATACCCAGTAAGGCTGGAACTTAACTCTGAGGAGTTATAGACTCGACCCCACTGAATACTATTTGATTTTCATGCCTTGTCACCATTGATAATGATTGTGACATTGACTAATAATTGATCATGCGTTCCTAGTTGGAACTAAGAGACTGGCTAGTCGTCTTATTGAATTGAATGAATGAGACACGTTCATGTAATGAACTATTGCAATCGATTAGCCGATCCCGAATATTGGCATACAGGCACATACAGATTTCAAATTATTTATTTAGTTATTTATTTATCTTACAAAACAGCATGTGTACTTTATGGTCAAGGCATGATTACTCCGTGGTTAGACTTGATTGTTGCATTACGCTATGTAAGACCTACAACATAGCCGCACGGGTATCGTTGTAGAGTTGCGCATATCGTACCCCGTACAAAAGTACTCATTTGAATGACCATGATCCACGACATGGGATTTCGCTTAACATAGAGGCTTTAAGTTAAATAAAATAATGATGGCATGGAGAGAATGGATTCCCGAGTTCTTACATGGCAGCCCTCTTGGGACTAGTAGTGCCCGACAGGCCGGCTGGTTCCCACAGATACTGTAAATCTGTCACACGGACAGGGAACGGTATCTGCTTATTATTAAATTGTACATGCTATATTAACGACGGGCATCCCGCTGGGACTCGTCTAATTACATGATTGGCGCAATTGATTGACTGGATAGACTAGCCTTGCTCGCACATAGTAAGAACTGAGGAATCCCTATTTGCATAATTCCAGGATAACTTGGGACTCACAATAGCAAGCCGTAGTAGTTGATTGGCCGTTCAAGATGATTTGTTTGTGTACTGTACCTACTCTGTTGCCTAACTGAGATGATCAGAATGTCAGGACAGGACGGGCCAACTTCTGTCCTTGTTTGGTTGGGAGGTTGGTTCGAAATGTCGTGACGTTATGTGAATCCTAGTAGATAGCAGAGATCTATTATCATATTCTCTTATTACTGGTTTAATCCTTCATATCGTCCTTCCTTGTGGTACTTGCTATTAGAGGTCTAACCTCTCTGGTTTTGCATGGCCAGATTTAGAGCCGGTCCACGAGGATCCAGCTTACTTCTACCTCCAAGATGGTCAATACTAGGGGAATGATCGCAGGAGGACTCGAGTGGGTTCCTTACTTCACCGCTCGTTTTGTTATTTACTTTATACTTAGCCGTTTGGCACCGACATGTTAGTCGGATTGTCTTGTACTTACTTTTGCATAATTGTAATTAAGTCAGACTGCAGCTGATAACAATTGTGTACACTTTGCTATATCATCTGGCTATGTTTTGTAAAGCCAGATCTCAAGAACATTTTGACTGAGCGTTTGGGACGCCTTACTGCTTTATCTTACATGTTCTCTATTACTGTTTCTTGCTTGAATGATTGAGACAATAGATGTGAAGTGGCCATAGAAAGACTTTTATGTAGTATGCACCCCCTCGTCTGGTTAGACAGCATTGATCGTATTATACGGTATTCTTCTACCCGTAATACGTAGCTGGCTGAGTCATTCCCCCGCTCTCCAGTATTCTGGTTCTGGGGCGTGACAGTAGCTGGCTGTGTCCATCCCCACTCTCCAGTATTCTGGTTCTGGGGCGTTACATTGTCTATGATAGGTTTTGAATTATCAAATTTATATAGAAAACTTTGTCGAATTTTTAGCATAAATTTTTAGATCCTTATCGTAACTATTAGCTAGCCCACCCTACTCCAAAATTCTAGCTCCGCCCCTGTATGAAGATCCATTTTAAAATTCGCCGTGGACCCCCATAAGCTCAAGGCCGGCCCTAATAACCCTAAATCGAACAGACTATCCTAGAGAAGGAACACCAATCTCTAATATGAGAAAAATCGCCTCATATGGCATGTCCACTGGAAGCCAAGTGACGCACCGACAAAGAAGAGACGTATGAGTTAAACTAGTTAAAGACATGCTCAAACTAGGGTTATTCCTATCCAAACTTAGATCAAGGCAGCAAGGAATGCAATGGAAGGATTCAAAATTCGAATAGCCCTTATAACTAAGGTTAATGGAAGAAAACTGCTCAAATAACTTATAACAAAAATTTGATATACATGTTCCACTTTCTGCATGTCAAGAACCATTAGACCTTTTATTTTGAATCAAATTGATATCTATTCCACTTTCAGTAGGCAGAAAACAGCCTCTTAAACCAGTGTATTGGGGAATTTCCCTAGTTCATGATTCACCATTGTCTGATGATGAATATTAACATTGATGATAATATAGCTGCTAACATACTGTCAACAGAGCAAAGAGAGAATTCTTACAAAGTCCAAAGTCTTTAGGTTGAGGAAGCATTAAGCCAACTCAAAGATATTAACCAAAATCATCAGAGAAAAACAACACGGACAACCCTTTACACCAGGACTGTATTATTAAAATGTTCAAAGCTTTAAGGTTGAGGAGCATTAAGTCATCTTCATGATATTAACCAAATCCACAGAACATCAATGGACACACTGGGCATATATATATATATATATATATATATATATATATATATGTATATATATAAATATATATAATAGGAAAACTTAGATGGTGAAACTTTTGAATTCCAAAAATACCCTTACATACTTATACTAAATAAAAATAGTTCATTAATTTTAATAAGGACAACTTAGTAATTAGGAAGACTACCCTTTGGTCTTCCTAAAGAGTCTTCCTAAACTAATTAAGAAATATTAAAATACGTACAAGGCACGTACACATATGCTAGTGTATATATATATATATATATATATATATATATATATATATATATATATAGAGAGAGAGAGAGAGAGAGAGAGGACTGTATCAAAAGAAAAGACAATTCTTAAAAAGTTCAAAGCTTTGAGGTTGAGGAGCGTCAAGCCAACTTGATGATATTAACCAAATCACAGAACATCAACACACACACACACACACACACACACACACAAAAGTATATATATATATATATATATATATATATATATATATATATATAGCTCTCTGACATTATGGAGGAGTTCGTGCGGCTATCTGGGCTCCAGTTAAACCGGAAGAAGAGCAGAGTCTACTTCAGCTCCCTGTGTACACAGCAGGAGGAGAGAGCCTTCGCCTTAGGAGTGGACATTGGCGAGCTCCCAGTGAAATACCTGGGGGTACCGCTGACGGTCAACTATGCCAGAGAGCAGGATTGTCACAGCTTGGTGGACTTTGCTCAGAGGAGAGTGGAAGGCTGGCAAGCTGCGGGTCTATCATTTGGCAGACGGATTGAGTTGGTGCGTTCGGTTATTGCAGGCATCACGATATTCTGGTTCCAGTCTATCCAGATCTCCACGGCTACTATTCGAAAAGTGGAGGCCATCTGTGCTGACTTCATCTGGAGGGGAGGGATGCATGCGATATCCTGGAACCAGTTATGTCGGCCACGGGAGGAAGGAGGAGTGGGGTTGAGGCCTCTCCATGCGGTCAGGAAGGCAGCTTGTGTGAAGATAGCCTGGAGATTCATCAAGGGGGGGTCGCTCTGGACGGAATGGATGGCGAACAGATACCTGAGGAGGACCAACTTCTGGGCCTGCAGAATAGACAACAATTTTTCGATCATGTTTAAGGCCATCCTGAGATGTTGACCGGTGCTTCAGACCGCTATCTACAGGCACATGAAGGATGGGACGACTACCGACCTCTGGCTAGACCCTTGGTTGGTTCCAGATCCTTGCTCGAGCTATTGGGAGGGCAGCTGGACAGAGAAACGGGCAGGGGGCTCACATGTAGTCGGATCATCAGAGATGGAGTTTGGAGGCCAAAAAGATATCCATATACTGCTCAGCTTGCCGAGGAGATTCGTCTTATTACTATTGACGCTAGCCAGGCGGAGGATTCATGGAGCTGGGCCGGCCCAGGTACGGGGGACGGGTCAGGTCTATTCTGCTTTCGTAGCTGCTACGACTTGGTTCGGACCCACCACGATCGGGCTGAGGAGGTGGACTTCATTTGGGACAAGGACGTTGCCCGAAAAATGTAACTATGTGCATACCGTCTTCTCCGGGGTAGACTGATGACGAGAGACAGACTCCTCCGGTTTGGGATGCAGATCCCGGATGCCAAATGTGTGCTACGTAATGAGGAAGATGAATCTATTGGACATCTCTTCTTTGTATGTCCGGTGACCTGGCACATTTGGACTGAGCAGTGCGCACAGCTTAGAGGAGGAGTTGGGATGGATAGAGACATCCGGAGCATTCTCAGCTGGATCCGAGATCACAGAGGCCGGGATCCGGGGTGGGCCAGAAGAGCCAGAGTTCGACTCGCCGCGTCTGTTTGGCACATCTGGAAGGAGCAGAACAGACGCATTTTCGAGGGCTTGACTACCCCCTCTATTGGAATTCTACACAACATAGAATTGATGTATCAATAATGGTCCCATAATTGTATATTTTGGGGCATGGAAAGTTGTGATATCTATGTATTGTAATACTTTTCCGCTATATGCGAGGAATAAATTCACCCTTATTCCAAATATATATATATATATATCGAAGAAGGTAAATATTATAGATAAAGATCATCTGGGGTCAAGGATAGCTACGGCAGCATATATATTTCTTTGTACAACAAAAACGGTAATGGAGTGACCCTCAAAGATACTGCAGTTGTGTTCCTTCCACATGTTCCAGACCACCGCATATAAATTATCTAAATCACGTTATTTACAATCAGCCTTCTTTCCACACATTTTCGAAGTGTCAATAACAACATCATCTGAATGATTTATACAAAATTTATTGAATACAAATATGCATTTTAAGGCTCAGCAGTATGGTACCAAATATACATACCAGTGCACAGTACAAACCTTATAGTTTAGTATGTTCTGTTACATGAATTGCTATAAATTTTAGGATACACAAGGTCCAAAAAAGGATAAAACCCCAGCACAGGCATGAGAGACTACCTTGTCTTTGACAATAAATATTGCCAGGGGCCAACAGAAGGAAGTCAATAATGGTGAAGAAAGAGCATTCTATGTTTCCACTCCCATCTGCAGGTAAAATTAAATGGTTAAATTCCATCTTCAGCTGAAGACAAAATCTGAAGATAAAATTAAATGGCTAAAATTCCATCTTCAGCTGAAGACGAAATCTGCAGATAAATTTGGTGGCTACAATTCCATCTTTAGTTGATGACAAAATATGCAGGACAATTTAGCTGTTACAGTTCCATCTTCAGTTGACAAAAATCTACAGAAAAAAGCCACTGTCGAAACCCCCTCGAAGGTTATAGCTTCACGGGCTTTAAAGTTCAAATTTAACCCATTGTAGTTCAGCTCCTTTCGTCTAAACACTTCATGAGCATTAAAGTTCAAATCCACAACTGCAAATTCAAGATCAAGAAAAGGTCACTGCTGCAAAACTAACAATTACTCTGGAGATTGCTAAAAAAGATCAGCCAAGAAAGATAGGGAACTTGCCACTGAATGCAGAAATCCAAATTTGTCTCTTAATGATTTAAGATACAGTGAGTATTGAAGCATAAATTTTAACAATCCTTCATCAATTACTTCAGAAATACAAAACCTGGTTTCTCAAAGAATGCATGTTGTAGAAATACAAACACACCTACCTAAAGATATTATGGTGATATTGCCAATAATGAAATGTCAGGTCTAGTTTCCGAACTCACGAGCAACTTAACATTTGCAATACAACACACAACAAAAATAAAACGTTGTTACTCTTCAAGGGCCGCTTTTCTGTTGATGTTTGGTTCGTCGGTTAAGATTGTCCCACTATTTGTTTTTAGGTAATAAACTTGGGTGATATGATTAGTATAAATGGTGGTGGAGGCCACTTTTCACAAGTTGAGCTTATTTCTGAACAATGTACATAATCAATACTAGGTGTATAGGTCTTATGCAGGTCACAGCCACACAAGTTTATGTTCAACTAAATGCATTGCTTGTGATAGGTATCCGTAGAACCTTTGACACTAATGCTTGGTTTGGGATTTCTGCAGAACAGAACCAGCTATAAAAAGCAGCCTCCTCCCTGCTCGCTTAGTTAATCTTTCATTTCGATTTCCCCTATCAAAGTCTAATAGAAGAGAACTTCCCAAAAATGAATTGGCTTATCAAAAGAAAAGGCAGAAGCTGCTGTTACGAAACAGCTTTTGCTGCTGCTTTCCAAAAAATAAGCAGAAGCAGGCCAAATAAGCTGTACAAACACAGCCCAAATATGCCAGGTTTGACTGATTGACATGGAAGCACAGCAATAAGAATAGGACAAGATGGAAGTATTCATGGGGAAACTAGAGGGGCATCGTCCCTAGAGAATAACACTAGAGAATTTTTTTTTTTTTTAGAAGATTTGTACCTGCAAGAAAAATCCATGGATGAGCCTAGAAGCGAAAGGATCACAGAGAAAGGACGGCTGGAAAATGAAACAAACATGAACGTAGGGACAACACAAGGATTAAGTAGTAGCACAGTAACTTGGGTAACATAACAGAAGGACGATAGAGCTAAGTGGAAGAAATAATTTGTACATTCAAACAGGATTTAGGCAACTGATAGTGAATGGGTGCAGAGAAGAAAAAGATGTTAAAAGGGACACAGTTGAGAATGCAAAAATAATATGGACAAGCTAAGATGGACAACTAATGACCTGTACTTGGACAAGTTGTATAAAATTAAAGGGATATCACCTACACATGCTCCAGGAAGAAGAGCATTACTGCAGTGTATTCATTAAGGTAATACTGAATCACTGATTCATCTAGAAATTACTATCGTTTTGTTGCCCTGTAACTATGGCCAGAGAGCAGAGTGCACGATCACCAAACAGACTGGTTATATGTAAAGTAACGCCAACATTTTCCTCAAAACATGATATAAATGCAAAGATACAGAACTGTACGCAACACAGCGACTAGTATAGTATCAAAAGCTAAATGGAAATAAAATAAAATGAGATTACTAGAGAAAAAGAAAGATTTGTATAATTAATGAAATATAAACATGCTAGATCATTCAAATCCATATAATAATAGAAAAAATTCTAGAGAAATTTGAGTTCTAGAGCAAGGTTTGAGAACTAATGAAAAATACAGTTACGAGTCCTGCTCCATCTCCGTTAGCCAAAAATAAGTGGGAAATGGCCATATTTCCCTCATCTTCTTTCTTTTTCATTCTCTCTTACCTGAAGCCACACCAAAGCCCAACCTCCCACATCGATGCCTTCCTCCTCTTTTGCCAATTCCAGCCCTTCCTCCCTCGGCCTTCCCTATGCTCCTCCTTCGGGTTAGAGATGAAACATATAGGGTAGCAAATAAAAAATATCTTGAGTCGATATTTCCAATTTTGGGAATCTGAGGAGGAAGGTAACATCAACGGTTGCAACTTTGGATATCGGACGAGGAAGGTGCTTCAATGATTGCAACTTTGGGTGGGGTGGAAGGAGGAAGATATGGACAAAACTTGCAAAAAAATGTCAGTTTTGTTAAAGTTGACAGAATATTCTCTTCTTGACTCATCAGGGATGTATATGCAAATATAGTAGAGGGCTCATATGGAAAGTAAATATATAATAATAATAATAAATAAATAAATAAATAAAATTACAGATAATACGAGGAGATATTCAATTTAAGCAGAGTGCTGCTAAATCCAATATACTCCTAGAAGACGTAAGCTTCTTCTGGGCACTTGAAGGCTCCTATCCACCTCCTTATGCTACAACAGGAAAACTAGTATCATAAATATGTGAGACCCGTTAAAAGGAATAAGTAGCTTCCAAATTAAAATTTAATTGAGAATAAGTAGTATCACAAATTAGTTTTAGAACACACCAAAACTAATGGTGTGAATTAGATATAAAATCAAGAGATGTTTACATTCATATATATACTGTATTGAAAACATAATACTTCCATTTATATAAGAGAGATGTAGTTTCCCATCATCTGCACTCCATGATAGAGTTTCCCATTTATGTCTCTGTGTTGTGACAGTCTCTTTGCCTTGGTCCTTGTACTCAACCACACATACAGGAGATAATATTACCAATTCAGGCTATATTGGAAAAATACTATATCTACCTTAAATTTTTTACACCCAAAAAAAAGAAAATAAATAAAAATCTTATCAAAAATAGTTCTTAAGCCTTTTACAAAACATAGAATGTGTTTTCTTTGGATCCTTGGTTTTATTTTAGCTAGGCCCGTATAATTCCCTACAACAAATATTAAGTCTTTCATGTATGCTTCCTGTGTGTATTCATTCTATATCCTCAAACCCTCATAGTCCCTTTGTGACGCATTTGGCACCAGAGTTAACGCAACTATGACAGCAAACTTGTAAAGCTCGCCCAATGTTCTATAAGACCTACTCAATCTGGAGAGGCACCCTACTTTTGATTGGAAAAGGTTGGAAGACAAAGGGAGACGATTTTTTATCAAGAAGAATGTGACTCCTGTGTTAAGCATCTTATTCCTCTCTGTATAAATTCTCCATATGTCAAGATAGCTGGGATGGTTCATGCACAGGACAATCAGGCAACCAGATTGATCCTTCAAATTTAAGACTAGGAACTTTAGGAATTCTACGGTTTAGAATTGAGAGTAATTAGGGTTTCCGAAAGAGAAGTTTATGGGGTTCACAGGTAGATGGGAGATAGGTTGAAGGTGAGGGATAGAGGGAAGCACTAGCTTCTGCTGGGTTTAATTTTGAGGAAGAGATGACTATGAAGGTTGCTTCCAGCAAAAGAACTAGACGTGAAAGTGGACAATACATGAGTAGGGAAGGTGTTTTGATGCTAGGAAAGCAGCGTACAGGAGAAGGGGAAAAGGTTTACAATCTTGAATCGGATTGGCATCTCAAAGTTGGACGGACTTACCACATGGTTGTCCTACCCTGGTATGTATAAGGTTGGCCAACTGAATACTTACAAATAACACCTCACTAACAAGTTATAAAAGTTTTACACAATATCCCGAAACTAAGCATTAAATACTAAAATATAAGGTATCTGAAATAAATCTAGATAAATGCAAGAAAAATAAAAATTAACAAGTTAAACTCGACAATAAATTAAGAATCCCATGTATAGTTCCATTAGCATCTGCATGGAATGTAACCAGCCCCACAGTTCTCCCTAAATTGGAACTCACCTCATTGCGTATGAAGATGGCAACATGCATTAAGTTCCAACTCATCTGCAAAACCCCATTCAAAATAGTTCATGATCAAGTAATACTCTTATGCTTCTGCGACGTGTCCTAAGAGAAGCTATCACAACAAAAGAGGCAGTATATAATTGTTCAGATCAAACGCCATGAAGTCGAGACCTTTGAAGATCTATTACACATGTAGACGAGTCTTCATACAAGAAACAAAACCATATAACCATTTATCCTTGGACCCTTTCCCATATGTAAGGCGACAAAGGTATAGTCTTTTATAAT
>JANAVB010007714.1:0-38208 GCA_029216955.1 Iris pallida
CCCAAATAAGTACTGTCCCCTGGCGTTTCGCATCTACGAGTGGCAATGCGAGGTCCAGTACCACCACCAATGCAGCATCAACAGTATCAGAGAAAGAAACAGCAACCCCCAGCGGGCTGCACTAATTACGGGAAGGCAGGGCACACTAGAGATGTGTGTCGAACATTGAACGGGCAGTGTTTGATATGTGGAAGTCCAGATCATCGGGTTTCTACCTGTCTTATGAATTCGAGGTCAGGAGGACCAGTACAGCAATTTCTTGCTCTGCCAGCACCAGGGGCAGGCCCGTATCGAAGACCAGCGGTGGCAGTGAGACTGTTGGCACAGCGCCCGTTCATGTCGCAGGCTCAGATGTTTCGGCAGCAGGGACCGCCGATGCAGCAACACCAATACAGACCACCCCAGCATCACCAAGGCAGGGGCCAGCAGCACCAGCAGGCTAGGCCGCAGCATGGGAACCAATAAGGAGGTCGAGGGCAGGCATTCAATCTTTCCTTGAAGAGGCATTGGCATCGGGAGATGTTGTGGCAGGTAACATTCTCGTCGCCTCATATCCCACAGTAGCATTGTTCGATTCGGGAGCATCACACTCATTTATATCTGCACAATTTGCGACACGACTTGGAATGGAATTCGAGGCATTGCCAGGGAGGTTGAATATACTTACTGGTAATGGGCTCATAGGAGTTAGTAGAGTTATTCTAGCATGTAGCGTTGTAGTTTGCGGGCATTCTTTATCCGCCAGGTTGATAGAATTTCATGTTGGAAATTTTGACGTTATCTTAGGCATGGACTGGCTGAAAGACAGTCATGCGACAATAGATTATCATAGAGGGAGTATATCTTTTGATATTCCAGGTATAAAGCGGTTCACCTTAGTAAGATCAGTGGCAACTCAATAAGAGCAGGGAGTAGTAACGACAATGAAAGAGTTCAAGTTTCGAAGGTAGTTGAAGAGTTTCTAGATATATTTCCTGAAAAACTTCCAGGTCTACCACCGGTTAGAGATATTGAGTTCAGTATAGAATTGGCACCTGGAACTAAATCGATATCAGATCGAGTTTACAGAATGGCGGATTCAGTGCAGGCCAAGGTATATCAGCACATAGAGGAACTGAAAGAGAAGAGATTCATTCAAGCTAGTGTATCACCATGGGCAGCACTAGTGGTACTTATAGGAAAGAAGGATGGGTCATCCAGATTGTGCATCGATTATAGGAAGCTCAACGTGGCAACAGTAAAGAACAAGTACCCACTACCAAGGATCGACGACTTGTTTGATCAGTTGAGCAGGGCTAGAGTTTTCTCCAAAATAGATCTTTGGTCAGGGTATCATCCAGTGAGGGTTCGGAAGGAGGATATTCCCAAGACAGCGTTCAGGTCGAAGTATGGGCACTATGAATTCTTAGTAATACCGTTTGGTTTGACCAATGCTCCAGCAATATTTATGGATTTGATGAACCGCATCTTTATGTCGTACTTAGATCAATTTGTCGTTGTGTTTCTTGACGATATTCCGTGTACTCTTCCAGTGAAGAGGAGCATGAAGACCACCTTAGAAAAGTGTTACAGGTTCTGAGAGAGAACCAGTTGTATGCCAAACTCAGCAAGTGTGAGTTCTGGACAGATCACATTTTATTTTTGGGACACATCATATCAGGAGCTGGAGTAGCAGTGGATTCCAAGAAGGTAGAAGTAGTAGAGAGTTGGCCAGTACCCAAGACCGTAGCAGATGTGCAAGTTTCTTGGGATTGGCAGGATATTACAAAAGGTTTGTATCAGACTTTGCAAGACTTTCAGCACCCATGACCCGCTTGACATAGAAGGACGTGCCATTCATTTTGTCGGTAGAATGCCGGGCATCATTTGAGATTCTGAAGCAGAAGTTGATATCAGCGCCTATTCTTACATTGCCAGTTGGACCCGGAGGTTTTACTGTATATTGTGATGCGTCAGGAAAAGGACTTGGATGCGCCCTCATGCAACATGGGAAGGTGATAGCGTATGCATCTAGGCAACTTCGGGACCACGAGAAGAATTACCCAACTCATGACTTGGAGTTGGCAGCAGCAGTATTTGCTTTGAAGCTATGGAGGCATTACTTGTACGGTGATCGAGTAGATATGTACACTGACTGACCACAAAGTCTGAAGTACATCTTTACTCAGAAGGAACTGAACATAAGACAGAGAAGATGGTTGGAGTTGATCAAGGATTACGACGTAGAGCCTCAGTATCATCCAGGCAAGGCTAATGTGGTAGCAGACGCTCTTAGCAGGAGAGACGGCGCATTTATTTTGACAACACAAAAACATATCTTAGAAGACCTTCAGGAGATGGGCATCGAGGTTATACTTTCTAGTGATATAGGAATTCTGACAAGTCTACAAGTTCAATCCGACTTGGTAGACAGGATCAAGGTAGCTCAGGCGCAGAACCTAAGGATTCAGAAGCTCAGGAAAGAATATGAGTCAGGACTCAGAAAGAAGATACAAATTCATGAAGATGGTACACTTAGGTTTGGATCACGCCTATATGTGCCTAGTGGAGATATTAGATGGGAGATTATGACAGAAGCTCACAGTTCTTAGTATTCTATACACCCTGGTGGGACCAAGATGTACCAAGATATCAAGCATCACTTCTGGTGGAACGGGATGAAGAGGGAGATAGCTAGATTCATTTCTCGTTGCCTGATATGTCAGCAAGTGAAGGTAGAACAAGAGGCCAGCTGGATTATTACAACCGCTTCCTATTTCGGAATGGAAGTGGGAGCATATCACAATGGACTTTGTGATCGGTCTACCGAGATCGCCAAGTGGTAAAGATGCTATTTGGGTGATAGTAGACCGGCTTACAATGGTGGCACATTTTCTTCCTTTCAGAGTAGGACAATCTACAGAAAAGTTGGCAGAGTTGTATATGCAACAGATAGTCAGGCAGCATGGAGTCCCTGTCAGTATTGTGTCAGACAGAGACACCCGCTTTACATCATATTTTTGGAAGAGTTTACATCATAGTCTGGGTACCAAGTTGAGATTTAGCATAGCTTACCATCCACAGACGGACGGGCAATCAGAAAGAACAATTCAGACTTTAGAAGATATGTTACGAGCTTGCACCCTAGATTTTGGAGGATCTTGGGAGAGTCACCTGCACCTAGTCGAGTTCTCATACAACAACAGTTATCAAGCCAGTATCCAGATGGCTCCATTTGAAGCACTATATGGTAAGAAGTGTAGATCGCCACTAGCATAGGATGACATTGGAGAAAGGAAGATGCTAGGCCCAAAAATGATTGTTTAGACAGTTGAAGTGGTTAAAAAATTAGAGAGCGACTTCGAGTTGCACAGGATCGGCATCGTCATTAGGCGGACCAGCATCGTAGGCCGCTAGAGTTTTCTGTTGGGGACCACGTGTTCTTGCGTGTAATGCCCCAGTCCTAAAATATGTAGGACTAGGAATGTAGACATGCTAGCTGTATTCATACGAAGTACACTCCAATATATGGAAACCTCATATGAATACATAAGCTGTAAAATACAGTAGAACCGTAACTAATCTCATCCACTCAAAGTAAATGATAAAAGATGTCATATAATGATAATGAATTGTCTTGATACAATATGTTGGACGGAGACAAATCCACTACCAATAAGTAAAGGAAAAATACATGAGAGAATAAATGATTTTTGGCGAGCGAAGCGAAGACGATCCAAGCGCAATCATCCTCGAAGAAATAGAGATGGTCACGGCTAGAGCTAGAGCACCTGCGAAAGACAATAGCACACACCTGGAGAGATAACCAGGTCCTCAGAGGGACGTAATAAGACACATAATATTATGCCATATAAACTGAATAAATATTGCTCAAATAAATAAGTCAAGCGAATTATAACATGGTCCAATACGCACCTACTGAACGAGCGTACCATCCCCCCAACCAAACAAGGACAGGAGATGATAAACTAATTCACGGTGACGTATCTTTCCATGCTATGAATCCAATATGGTATTTGGACCCCAACAAGGTTCAATACCTTCTCATCGAAGTAGTAAGTCACACCTACAACCAAGCAAGGACAAGATGTGACGAACTAATCCGTAACAAGTTATTGTTCCAAGCCACGGTCAGATACATGTACCCAAACCAAAAGTACTCGTACCTAACGGATAAAGGTGCCTAACCGTTCTAAGTGAAATGTAGTTAAGAACAATCCTTCCTACGCATGGGCCCTGGCTAAATAGGATCGGCATAGTCCCCCCTTGGGCACCAGAGGCCCCATCTGTAAGAGCATGACGTTCTGCAGAATTGTCAGTGGCCGTCAGTAATCATGGGTCATCAACCCCGTATCTCCACCGGAGAGTCCGGGTCACAAGGGAAGTGCATCGAAGCCCATACGCTAAGGAATTGTCCTCCCCGCCCAATGCCTATTGTGTTGTATCCATAACACAAAACTACTATAACCGCTAAGTCAAACTAGCATACAACCTCTATTAGCGGTTATTCCTATCACACAGCTTGTACGTAATGGTGGCCAGCCAATCACGCACTTCCATATTCTATATGCGACACACAACTTCGTGGTACAACGTGTCAAGGCCAATGAATGCAACACACAAGGTGGTCCCTTAAATCTAGGTTTAATGTGTAAGAAAAATAATACATAGCAAGAATATAAATGAACAGTAAGTTCTAACAGGTTATGCCATGTATCACAGTTTATTTTGCATAAAAAAATAATGACAATGCATAAAATATGAGCTAAAATAAGTAAACAGCAAATGACAAGGTATCTTGCCTGGTAGTACGCCTGGTGTGCTGCAATGATGAATGTGGCACGAACTGTAACTTCGGTACAACCACTATGCAAGGAGACCTCGGGTGGTGGCACAGTCAGTTCTATTGGGTCCAGAAGGGTCGAGTTAGTTAGGGTGGACATAAGGTAGTAGAGAATTGGTAAAGGAATAGGAAAGATGGGCTGAATCACGATATGGAGAAAAACCGTAGGAAATCAATTAATATATTGGTTTTAGAAAATATTTTATAATATTAAAAAGAAAATTATATGTATATAAGTAAATATTTTTTGACTAGGATATATTTTTGTAGATACTGCAAAATCAAAAAGTGTTTTTAGACAGAAACTCTAAGTTTGTCAAAATAAGAAAAATTTTATACGTAGAAAACTATATTAAATATTTTGAAGTGACTTGAAATTTATAGTATAACTTGGTAACAAATTTTATACATTTAGAGAAATATTTTTAGAAAGGAGAATATAACATCTCAAAAATGGGCTTAGGGCAAACAATATCATAGGATCATATAATCATAGGAAAAAATTTAAAAATTTATAGACCTCAAACCTATTTTTATCACTCAAAATCTTGAAAATATTATCTATATATATTTGAATAAATAATACAATAAAAATAGTAATAATTATAATAATAAAATAAAACCAGTAAATGATAAAAAAATTATGGTCATAATACATATATTTATCTTAATAATAATAAAATAATAGGATTATAAAGGTATCATATATACCAGTATAGGTAACTAGTATACATTGCTACAAAAATTATAATAAAAATAATAACAATATAATATTTAAAATATTACTACTGATAACAGCACAGCTGTCTGCAGAAATAAAATCAAAGTATAATAATAATAATAATAATAATAGGTGTTAAAAGAGAAAATAACACGAATAATAAACAACTAAACAATAAACAAAACACAGATAAATAATATAAATAAATTAAAAAAACCCCACGTGCAGCACTGATGCTGCTCTCGTTCTCGAGGAAAGCAGAAAGAAAGAGAAAGAAGAAAGAGACTAGAGTCTTGAGGTTGGAATGAGAAAAAAATCAGAAGGAGGAAGAGAGGGATAGATCGAGAGCTGAGAGGAGAGAGAGAGCGAGGGGTCGAAAGAGGGAGAGAGGTTGAGCGGAAAGGTGGAGCTCACGGCCGGGCGCGCGAGTACGCGGCGGAGGCGGGAGTTCGATCGGGGGTTTTTGGCAGCGGCGGTGATGGGGTTTCGGTGGTCGCATCTCCGGCGGCTTGGCGCGGGGCGCGACGGGCTCGGCTGGGGTCGGTTGATCCTCCGGCGGCGCGGGCTGCACCGTTCCAGAGGCGGAGGAAGGGGTACGGCGATGAATGTAAGCGGTGGAGGAAACGGACGGGAGGGGCGCACGAGGAGCTGCGGTCGGTTGGCGGTACGGATCGGACGGTGTTCACCGTGGGGGTAGGCGGAGGACTCGGGAGAGGGGTTTTCTGTGCGGTGCGCTCGTCGACGTGGGGCGCGTTCGATGGTCGCAGGCGGCGGCTGGTGGATCGGAGGGTTCCAGGGACGGCGGCCGTAGTGCGGCTATGGCGGGGCGGAAGGCTCAGGTTTGGGCTTGTTCCTATTTTCTTTGTTAGATGGTGACGATGCTGGTGGCCGAGATAGTCGGGGTTATGATGTTGGCGGTGGTTGGTTTAATTTTAGGGTAATTTTTGATGTGGAGACGTCGGAAGTAGGATGGCTGGTCAGGCGGATTGGGTTGGAGTGCTGGGTGGTCGGCCGGAGTGGCCAGGCGGGTGAAGGTGATAGATTTGGGGGTTTTTGGGTGGTGTCGATAGCCGTGGTGGCGATGGTGTTTCGGATGGTGACCACGGTGGTGGTCGGGTTGGCCTTGGGGAAAGGGATTGGCGGTGGCAGGAGTCGGGTGTGGTGTTGACGACGATGGCAGGAGTCCGGGGCTGGCCATTAGAATAGGATTAGGGTTTAGATGGTTGTCGTGTCCGGGGGGTCGGACACGGCGGGGGAATACTGGATTTGTGTCCAGGGTGGTTGGACGAGAATTGATATTTGTATATGTAAAAAGAATAACCTATTAGATAGGCACCCGGGGTCGGACCCGAGGCCGTCACGGCTGACACGAGGATGGTTGGAACACCGACACGAGGCACGTACACTTTGTGGAAATTTTGTGGAGGAATTTGCTTGTGGAAAAAATAATGGATGAGTACCTGCCTATTTATAGGATGTGGGAATTCCCAATTGGATAGGATTAGAAAAAGATTTAAAATCCCCTTTAAATAAATTTAAAATAAATCAATCCAATCCAAATACAAATCCAAATTAAATCTAATTAAATTCTTTTAGTTAAAAATAAGATAATTCAAATTTCCAATTATAGATATTATTTTAAATAAATTCAAAGTCCAAATCAAGATTTAAATTGTCACAATAAATTCAAAATATGTTTTCCCAAAAATACTAATAGTAATAATTTTGAAAATTACACTATTAATTAAAAATAAACTAATAATTAATTTTGAGATATGTATGCATAATTATTTATACAAAATTATCTTTTCTAGTATACAATGAAACATAATTTATTATTAATAAATGTTAGAAAGAAAAGGCTTAGAATAACAAATTTAGAAATTCGGTAAAATGGTAAAATAATTATTATATCACTTCGAAAATAGAAAATGTTTTTCTAAAAATATGTACGCTCGTCCATATTCGTACTCGACGAGCAATTACGAAGTACGTCGTTTGCGCACAACGTACATTACGACTACGCGACGTACAATACAAAAATTTTAAATCGGTACCAAATTTATTAATAAAAAATATAGTATAAATTTAGGGGTTTTACATTGCGGATATCACCGACCCGTGGGGTCATTAGATTTGGCGTTCGCGGGAAGTTGAGTCCGCGGTACGTGGGACCATTTGTTATCCTTGATAGGATAGGCGATGTTGCTTATCGTTTATCCCTTTGTAAAACCACTAACTGCTATTTTTTTAATTAAATTTGGTACTGATTTAAAAATTTTATATTGTACGTCGCGTAGTCGTATTGTACGTCGTGCGCAAAATTTTATTTTTTTGAATTTGCTCGACGAGTGCGAATATATGCGAGCGTACATATTTTAGAAAAATATTTATTCTAATTTTGTAGTTTCAAAATATTATATAATAATTATTTAGCTATCGTACCAAACTTTCAAGCTAATTATTTTATTTATTTTATTGGTACAAAGTCTTCATTTTAACAATTTTGATAATATTCTTGTGCATACGTATATATTCCTAAATTTTACTAGTCTATTTTAAATAAAAATGTAATTTTCGAGTTTTAATATTAATATTATTATTCAAAAAGATATTCAAAAATATTTATTATTTTGAAATTATTATTATTGGTATTTTGAAAAATATATTTGGAAGTTATTGTGGCCATTTGAATCTTGATTTGATTTTTGGATTTATTTAAATAGATTACATTAATATCTATATTGAAATTTGATTTATTTAATTTGATTTTAAACTAAAGGATATAATTTAAATATGATTTGTAATTGGATTTGGATTTGAATTAAATAGATGAATTATCTAATTTGGGTTTTAAATCTTTTCCTAATCCTATCCAATTAGGAATTCCCACATCCTATAAATAGGCAGGTACTCCTCCACATAAAATTTTTACCAAACCAATATTCTACCACAAGTACAGTGCATCGTGTCCTGTCCTTGCTACCATCCACTATATATCTTCCATTACAACTATAGTTATTTTTCGAGTCCGACAACCTCGGACCTCATCGTCGTCCCCGCGGCCATACTTGGACACGATCCCTAACCTAAACAAAACCTAAGCCTATGACCTTGGCGTCCCTCTGCTGCCAGCCACCTCGCCGTGCCCAACGTCCCCAACCTAGATCCCCCACACCATCACGATAGCTGTCACGACCCGATACCGAAATTGTTGGGCCGGGCCGAGCCATGTCCAGCCTACACTTGGTCAAAGCGTAGTAAGCTGTTCTAAGAATAGACAATAAAGAATCTAAGCAGCTAACAGTTCTAAAATCATATTTAAAGTTCATCACAACACAGCATCTATAAGCGAAGGTAACATGAGCACAGACTTAATAATACATAACCAAAGTATCTAACTGGAGACAAAGTCCAGTATCCAAATATAAGTATAGACAAAGTCTAGTCTCAAAACACAAGAAAAATAACAAAGCAAGGTTCCCCGCTGGGGCCTCTTCTGGAGCTAAGGCCAGGTCCTCAAAATCAGTGCCATAATATGTAACACATAGCATTCATCCTCGAAAGTGAACCTACAACGTTATCCTGTCAGGACGGGAGCAAGTACAACCTCTACAACTAAAGTACTGAACATATAATGAAAGAGATGTACAACAAGAAACATAGTGTAATGAGTCTATAAAATAGGAAATACTAGAAACATGGCCTCATAGTACAACTGGGATCACAATATCATAGTAACACAGGGAATATTGCATATCTGGAATCATAGTATATCTTATAATCTATCATGGCAAGGATACATATGTCATAAAGACAGATCTATATGTAATGTTTAAAACTGTAGCAAGTACGTGATCGGTCAATAGATGTACAATGTACTGGGGCACATAATAAAATATACTTCCGGACAAGTGAAACGGCGACAGATGTACATACGCACAAATCCGCCTTGATATAAAGGCCTACGATAAGGTATGCATATAAAATGCGACCTTGCTCGGTACATACGTACGAGTAGGGGGGGGGCATGATCACGTACGCTACTAACAGTTTCCCCATAACCCATATTCTATCATGTTAGAGATACGAGAACAGTAAAAATATGTGAGAGATACTGGGAGTAGTATAAGCATGGCAGGTACTGGAAGCCGTATGAAATATGTGAATACTCCGAGTAGTATAAAATATAGTGAAACATGTACTGAGAACCAGTAAGAAGCATGTGAAGGTACGATAACTGTCCTAAGCATGGCAAGTGCTGAAAGTAATACAACATGTGAAGATTTAACTCGCTACCTCAATGATCAGTATTTTAACAGGGTTAATACATGTTCTAGCATTAAAAGACAGTAAATGAGTTTGTAGATGTACTGGCCTCGAGCAAAGCAAGAATACTAGTACGAAGATAGAGATGTCCGGTGTTCTGTCAATAATGATATCAAACTCAGTTCTAAGCTACGTTCAATATTACACTAGTGGTGTGACACGACCCCTAACTGGACACTAACTAAGTGGAAACCTAGCATAAAAGTCCAATGTGGGGTGACACTATATCCATACTAATTTTCTAGGGTCTTTACACTAGTGTAGGGGGTGGTCCAATACTACAATAACTCAAAAGAACACAAAACATTACAAGTCATAATTATTCAATAATTAAATCAAACTGTACACTAAGTTCCAACAATTTTAGAGATAGACAAAAAGCTAAATTATATATAAAATAAAGTACCAAAATAATCCTTGTTAATTATAGAAATTTATACTAATTTTTCTAGAATTTATAAACCCTCATAGATATTTATTAAAAATCAGCAAACATAAATATACTGAAAATGAGTTCTGTTTTCCCATTTTTATAAAATACCAAAAGTACTTATTAAATACTGAAAAAATTATAATAAATTAGCTAAATTAACACAGTATCTAAATATAATTGTTCCCATATTTTTACAGCAATTGAAATATATATATAAATTCAAAACCAGAAAGTAACAATTTCTGGAAAAATAATTAATTATAAATTAAGGATAATACATAAGCAAAATCTACAGATGTTGTCGGATGATAAAATAAATATCACCAATGTGTCCAGAACGGTCAAATCAGCTAGGATAGTCTACCCATAAGTCCAATTTGAATACAGGGGCAAAACGGTAATTTCGGGCCAAAATGATGTCCGTCGTTGGACACACTTTGCACCGAAAAACGTGCCAGAATAGAAGTCTACAAAATCTAGCAAATTATATGTCCACGAATCCAGAATGACGATACGAACCTAACGGTATATCCGGAATAGGATTCCGATCTGTCGATCTCAAAATGATACGTTGACGCGGACACTTGGTATCCGGTTTGCACGGAAATGCGTGCCGAAGCAAATATCTTCAAAATTCAGTAAATTATATGTCAACGAGTCCAGAATGACGATACGAACTCAACGGTATATCCGGAATAGGATTCCGATGAGCCGATCTCAAAGTGACCCGTTGACTCGAAAAGTGGGACCCACTTTGCACCGAAATGCGTGCCAGGGCCCACGTTCTCCAAATCAAGCAAATTTTATATGAAAACATACCAGAACGACGCCACGAGTCTACTGGTGGTTTCAAAAATTGAATCCGGAGTCTCGGGTTCAAAAATGGAATTTTACAAGTGCAAATTAAAGAATTCGGACGGCCAACTTTGGCGTCGAATTCGACCAACCGAACGTGCTTAAAATGAAACGAAATCTAAAGGAGATAGGAAGATGGTTATACCAGATGCGCACAGGAACTGGTAGCACGCCAACCGGAGCTGCGACGGCGAAGTTACAAGCTGACGAAGTCGGCTCCACGAAACTGTCCAAAAACAGTTCAATTTAAAACGTTAACTTGGTGGCCAGTTTTGAGGTATCAAACGACGAAATTAACGGACGAAAATTGAGGGGAGTGAAGATGGACATACCGAGATTGTGACGGAGCAAAAATTTTGCCGATCCAACGGTCGGATCTCCCAGAAAATATGCACGAACTTGCTGCGACGGAGCGCCATTTCCGAGTTCAAAACTCGCGCGTCACGACGGGATTTCGTGCGAAATGCACGAATAGCCTAGGCGGCGCATCCTGGTGGACGGTGGCCGCCACGGGGTGGTGCGCCAAGGTGTGCCCAGGGGGTCGGGAGCCAGCCACGGTGGCGGCAGCGCCGTGCGGCGGCGCGGTGGCGCACGACGGCGGCCCGCGCGCGCGCACATGCGCCTGCTGCTCGCCGCAGCTGCTACCACTGCTGCATGTCGCGTTGTGGGCTGCTGCTGCGTGCTGCTACACGCACGCGGCTAGGGCTACGGTGGCACGATGCGGCAGCGGTCGTCGGAGCACGGCAACGACGGCGGTGTACAGTGGTGGGGAGTGGTGAAGGTGGTGAAGATGGTGTTTGTGGTGGTAGAGGTGGTGTTTAATGGTGATGATGATGTAGATGATGGTGGTGGTTGATGGAGAGTAGGAGGAGGAGAGGGGAAGTCGGCCATGGGGAGGGGAGTGTGTGTGTGTGCTGTTGAGAAAGGGAGAGATGTATGTGTGTGTATGTTTATATGTGTGAGTGTGTAAATAGAAAGAGAGAGTGAGAATTGTGAGAGAGTGAGATATTTAGAGAGAGAGGGAGAGAATGTAGTCGGCCAAGTAAGGGAGGGGTGTTCCTGCTGGTGATGGGGATGGGGGGGTGTAGGTGTAGGTGTAAAGAGAGAGAGAGAGTTATATATGTATGGGTGTGTGTGTATATATATATTAATATATATATAGAATGAGTGAGTGAGAGAGATATTTGAATAGAGGGGGGGGGGGGAAAGTAGGTCGGCTGGAAGGGGTTGTGAGAGAGAGTGTGGTGAGGATGAGAGAGAGAGGGAGTTATCCATATATATATATATATATATATATATATATATATATATATATATATATATATATATATATATATATATATGTAGGTATATATAGAGAGAGAGATAGAGAAATATTTAGAGAGAGAGGAGAGAGAAAAGTAGATATTTCCATTATAGAAAAAAAATAGGGAAATTATGTGGGGTACTTGGGCAGTCATGAGAGGACAACGTGGAGGTGGGGTTTGGGTTCGGTCGAGCCGGGTCGGGTCAAAATCGGACAGAGTGCAATAATTGAAATTAAATACGTATTGATAATCATGGGAAAATAAAATAATATACGGGGACTCCAATAAATGGGACACAAGCGTCATGCGGGTAGTAGGCTTCATGTGGGCCATGTCCATACTTTGGGTCGACTAGGTTGGATCGATGTCGGGTCCCGAAATTAAATTAGAAATAAAATCAGGTTTCACGGTATAAAATAAATCAACCTAAATTGACCAGAAAGTTGTACGAAGGAAATGGAGCACAAAATGGAGTGTCTGAGTGGGACACGAAGGTCATGGGTGAAGAACGTCTCGAGTAGATCATCCATGAGAAGTTGGTTCTAAGAAAACGACTGGTCTGATGCTCCTAAATTAAAAGTCACGGTGACGTGCAAACGATGATCAAAGATAAAAGTGGGAATAATTATTCAACGATTAATTGGTCTAAGTTGACCCGAAGTTGCGCGATACAAAAAAGAGCACAAGGGAACGAGTTCAAGTGGGACATGATATATCAAAACGAAGATAATCTTGTCTACAACAAGACTCGTGAAGAGAGTTTACAGAGATTGGTATCCCTGACGCCCCAGAAGTCAAAGTCATGGAAAGGTACATTAATGATCTAAACAATTAAATAATAATACATTTATCGAAAAATAATTTATTAAGAAAAATAAAAATAAATCTTGAAATTCAGGGGGGCTTACATCCTACCCACCTTACAAAAATTTCGTCCTCGAAATTAAAAATCATCCAACAGGTCAAACTATAACACGTAGCTGCTCTGGCTACGATACTCAAACTGCTATCCTTGTAATCATCTCTTTTGTTTCTCCTTACAATCTTTTTGGTTTAGGTTCAACAAAGTCCTTCTATCATAAACTACGTCATATATCCTTTAGAATCTTCCATACTATCATGAACATTTATGTATACCCTAAACTATAGGTCATTCTTTGGGTATGTTTATAAACCTAACAATACTTGATCATCATCCATATTTTCAACCTCAACTGTAAATACTTGATTTTCTTATCATATCCTAAGTATCCTTATTCTATCAATCCACAGGCCCTTTGCATTATTTGTCGTCATTCCTTTTCTACAGCTTCTCTTTGAAATCATACGTTCAATTCTTATTCTTGGCATAGTCCTTCTTCTTTTACTCAACAAGTCCTCTGAATATAAATCCTCGATTTCAAACTCCCGATTTATTAATTACCAATGTACATATGTCTTTGTCTTATTCCTTGTCTTTTAACTGATATTTTTTCGATCTCGTATGCAATATTACATCCCATTCTAACTTATTATATACCATTTCACATGTCGATCTACCCTCTAATCACATGTAATTAGCTATAGGTAACCAACCAAAATTCTACAAATGCTAAATCCTCAAACCGCTAAGCACAAGATTCTAATCCTCAATCCATAGTCATAACAATATATTATCTCATTTCTCCATCTTAGATACCCTATCATCAAGTCATACTATCAATACAATCATTCATAATGGTTTCCAAGTCTGCTACAGTCAGTCACTTATACTCGTCCTATAAACTTAATCTAACCAATCCCTAGGAAAAGTATTTATCACAATCACACAATACATTTATAGTTATACTACAGGATCAATTAACAAGGTTTGGCTATTTCGGTCGCCTATCAAATAGAAGGTTACAAGGCCTAAAACTGGGTCAAGCAATCCATAACAGTGTCCAAACAAGTTAAAGGGTCAAGCAAGACAGAAAAGTTTATCGAAATATTTCCAAGAATGGTACGAAGACAATGAGATGTATAACGAGAAGAATTACCAAAGAGGTTAACGAAAAAGAGTTTAGTCAAGTCATAGGAAAGATGGAACACAAAAATAACTATATCCAAAAGATAACGCGAAAGCAATCCTATTGGAGAGTATTAGAGAACCTGTAATCCTAGTTGTAGATGCAGATAGAACAGAGTTAATCAAGACGGGAAGGAATGATAATAATAAGAATTTATTCTTGCTCATTCGGTCATAACAAAGTGAACCAAGTTGAGATATGATCGGATAACCATATACGTCTTCCTGAAATCATGTTGCCAGAATTTTTGCCCCACCAGTAAGCTTATATGCAACAAACGAGGGAGTCCATAACTAAGGTATACACCCTATAGTCATATCATCTAGATTCCTTACCACGCCAACCGATATGGCTGCAAGAAAATCTAAATTCTATGAATAGGATAGTATATCCAAAATCAGGCTCTATATTTTTGTCATACCAGCTAATATGGCTGCGATAAATTCTAAACTCCATAAATAAAGCAGACGTTTACCTTATCAGGACATATCATAATTCAATCCACAAAATTTATCACGATGCAAGATCAAAGTCAACAACGAAAATCAGAAATCGATTTCAACAACAAATTAAGGAATAGCAAATAGAAACAGGTGAAAACAGATTTCGAAATAAGATTAGAGTGAGATCCTCAGGGTCATCCCAAAGGTACAAACTTGGTCTAAATTGACCTACTGAAATACAAACAAGAGGCTAATTATAGCTAACGGTCCTATGCTGTGACGAGTTCTTCTATGTTGCAATCCTAGAAATCCTCTAGGTGTTCTAAATGTTTATCCCTAGTGTTAACAAGTTGTCCTAGATCCTAACTGCAGGCATGTTTGGTACAATAACGTAACCAAACAACTTAAGTCGAGACCTGTATGGGCCGCCAAAAAAAACATGTCACGACCCGATACCCAAATTGTTGGGCCGGGCCGAGCCATGTCCAGCCTACGCTTGGTCAAAGCGTAGTAAGCTGTTCTAAGAATAGACAATAAAGAATCTAAGCAGCTAACAGTTCTAAAATTATATTTAAAGTTCATCACAACACAGCATCTATAAGCGAAGGTAACATGAGCACAAACTTAATAATACATAACTAAAGTATCTAACTGGAGACAAAGTCCAGTATCCAAATATAAGTATAGACAAAGTCTAGTCTCAAAACACAAGAAAAATAACTAAGCAAGGTTCCCCGCTGGGGCCTCTTCTGGAGCTAAGGCCAGGTCCTCAAAATCAGTGCCATAATATGTAACACGTAGCATTTCATCCTCGAAAAGTGAACCTACAACGTTATCCTGTCAGGACGGGAGCAAGTACAACCTCTATAACTAAAGTACTGAACATATAATGAAAGAGATGTACAACAAAAAACATAGTGTAATGAGTCTATAAAACAGGAAATACTAGAAACATGGCCTCATGGTACAACTAGGATCACAATATCATAGTAACACAGGGAACATGGCATATCTGGAATCATGGTATATCTCATAATCTATTATGGCAAGGATACATATGTCATAAAGACAGATGTATATGTAATGTTTAAAACTGTAGCAGGTACGTGATCGGTCAATAGATGTACAATGTGCTGGGGCACATAATGAAATATACTTCCGTACAAGTGAAACGGCGACAGATGTACATACGCACAAATCTGCCTTGATATAAAGGCCTACGACAAGGTATGCTTATAAATACGACTTGCTCGGTACATACGTACGAGTAGGGGGGCATGATCACGTACGCTACTAACAGTTTCCCCATAACCCATATTCTATCATGTTAGAGATACGAGAACAATAAAAACATGTGAGAGATACTGAGAGTAGTATAAGCATGGCAGGTACTGGAAGCCGTATGAAACATGTGAATACTCCGAGTAGTATAAAGCATAGTAAAACATGTACTGAGAACCAGTAAGAAGCATGTGAAGGTACGATAACTGTCCTAAGCATGGCAAGTGCTGAAAGTAATTCAACATGTGAAGATTTAACTCGCTACCTCAATGATTAGTATTTTAACAAGGTTAATACATGTTCTAGCATTAAAAGACTGTAAATGAGTTTGTAGATGTACTTGCCTCGAGCAAAGCAAGAATACTAGTACGAAGATAGAGATGTCCGGTGTCCTGTCAATAATGATATACAAACTATGTTCTAAGCTACATTCAATATTATACTAGTGGTGTGACACGACCCCTAACTGGACACTAACTAAGTGGAAACCTAGCATAAAAGTCCAATGTGGGGTGACACTATATCCAAACTTATTTCCTAGGGTCTTTACACTAGTGTAGGGGGTGGTCCAATACTACAATAACTCAAAAGAACACAAAACATTACAAGTCATAATTATTCAATAATTAAATCAAACTGTACACTAAGTTCCAACAATTTTAGAGATAGACAAAAAGCTAAATTATATATAAAATAAAGTACCAAAATAATCCATGTTAATTATAGAAATTTATACTAATTTTTCTGGAATTTATAAACCCTCATAGATATTTATTAAAAATCAGCAAACATAAATATACTGAAAATGAGTTCTGTTTTCCCATTTTTATAAAATACCAAAAGTACTTATTAAATACTAAAAAAATTATAATAAATTAACTAAATTAACACAGTATCTAAATATAATTTTTTCCATATTTTTACAGCAATTAAAAAATATATATAAATTCAAAACCAGAAAGTAACAATTTTTGAAAAAATAATTAATTATAAATTAAGGATAATACATAAGCAAAATCTACAGATGTTGTCGGATGATAAAATAAATATCACCAACGTGTCCAGAACGGTCAAATTAGCTAGGATAGCCTTCCCATAAGTCCAATTTGGACACAGGGGCAAAACGGTAGTTTCGGACCAAAATAATGTTCGCCGTTGGACACGCTTTGCACCAAAAAATGTGCCGAGATAGAAGTCTACAAAATCTAGCAAATTATATGTCCACGAATCTAGAATGACGATACGAACCCAACGGTATATCCGGAATAGGATTCCGATGTGCCGATCTCAAAATGATACGTTGACGCGGACACTTGGTATCCGGTTTGCACGAAAATGCGTGCCGGAGCAAATATCTTCAAAACTCAGCAAATTATATGTCAACGAGTCCAGAATGACGATACGAACTCAACGGTATATCCGGAATAGGATTTCGATGAGCCGATCTCAAAGTGACCCGTTGACTCGAAAAGTGGGACCCGCTTTGCACCGAAATGCGTGCCAGGGCCCACGTTCTCCAAATCAAGCAAATTTTATATGATACATACCAGAACGACGCCACGAGTCTGGTGGTGTCAGAAATTGAATCCGGAGTCCCGGGTTCAAAAATGGAATTTTACAAGTGCAAATTAAAGAATTCGGACGGCCAACTTTGGCGTCGAATTCGACCAATCGAACGTGCTTAAAATGAAACAAAATCTAAAGGAGACAGAAAGATGGTTATACCAGCTGCGTATAAGAACTGGTAGCGTGCCAACCGGAGCTGCGACGGCGAAGTTACAAGCTGACGAAGTCGGCTCCACGAAACTGTCCAAAAATAGTTCAATTTAAAACGTCAACTTGGTGGCCAGTTTTGAGATATCAAACGACAAAATTAACGGACAAAAATTGAGGGGAGTGAAGATGGATATACCGAGATTGCGACGGAGCAAAAATTTTGCCGATCCAACGGTCGGATCTCTCAGAAAATATGCATGAACTTGCTGCGACGGAGCGCCATTTTCGAGTTCAAAACTCGCGCGTCACGACGGGATTTCGTGCGAAATGCACGAATAGCCTAGGCGGCGCATCCTGGTGGACGGTGGCCGCCACAGGGTGTGCGCCAGGGTGCGCCCAGGGGGTCGGCGGCCAGCCACGGTGGCGGCAGTGCCGTGCGGCGGCACGGCGGCGTACGACGGCGGCCCGCGCGCGCACATGCGCTTGCTGCTCGCCGTAGCTGCTGCCACTGCTGCATGTCGGGTTGTGGGCTGCTGCTGCACGTGCGCGGCCAGGGCTACGGTGGCGCAACGCGGCAGCGGTCGCCGGAGCACGGCAACGACGGCGGTGTACGGTGGTGGGGAGTGGTGAAGGTGGTGAAGATGGTATTTGTGGTGGTGGAGGTACAGTGTTTAATGGTGATGATGATGTAGATTATGGTGGTGGTTGATGGAGAGTAGGAGGAGAGGGGAAGTCGGCCATGGGGAGGGGAGTGTGTGTGTGTGTGCTGTTGAGAAAGGGAGAGATGTATGTGTGTGTATGTTTATATGTGTGAGTGTGTAAATAGAAAGAGAGAGTGAGAATAGTGAGAGAGTGAGATATTTAGAGAGAGAGGGAGAGAATGTAGTCGGCCAAGTAAAGGGGTGTGTTCCTGCTGGTGATGGGGATGGGGGGTGTAGGTGTAGGTGTAAAGAGAGAGAGAGAGTTATATATGTATGGGTATGTGTGTATATATATATTAATATATATATAGAATGAGTGAGTGAGAGAGATATTTGAATAGAGGGGGGGAAAGTAGGTCGGCTGGAGGGGGTTGTGAGAGAGAGTGTGGTGAGGATGAGAGAGAGAGGGAGTTATCCATATATAATATATATATATATATATATATGTAGGTATATATATAGAGAGAGAGATAGAGAAATATTTAGAGAGAGAGAGGAGAGAGAAAAGTGGATATTTCCAAATAGGAAAAAAATAGGAAAATTATGTGGGGTACTTGGGCAGTCATGAAAGGACAACGTGGAGCTGGGGTTCGGGTTCGGTGGAGCCGGGTCGGGTCAAAATCGGACAGAATGCAATAATTGAAATTAAATACATATTTATAATCACGGGAAAATAAAATAATATACGGGGACTCCAATAAATAGGACACAAGCGTCATGCAGGTAGTAGGCTTCATGTGGGCCATGTCCATACTTTGGGTCGACTAGGTTGGATCGATGTCGGGTCCCGAAATTAAATTAGAAATAAAATCAGGTTTCACGGTATAAAATAAATCGGCCTAAATTGACCAGAAAGTTGTACGAAGGAAATGGAGCACAAAATGGAGTGTCTGAGTGGGACACGAAGGTCATGGGTGAAGAGCGTCTCGAGTAGATCATTCATGAGAAGTTGGTTCTAAGAAAACGACTGGTCTGGTGCTCCTAAATTAAAAGTCACGGTGACATGCAAACGATGATCGAAGATAAAAGTGGGAATAATATTCAACGATTAATTGGTCTAAGTTGACCCGAAGTTGCGCGATACAAAAAAGAGCACAAGGAAACGAGTTCAAGTGGGACATGATATATCGAAACGAAGATAATCTTGTCTACAACAAAACTCGTGAAGAGAGTTTACAGAGATTGGTATCCCTGACGCTCCAGAAGTCAAAGTCATGGAAAGGTACATTAATGATCTAAACAATTAAATAATAATACATTTATCGAAAATAATTTATTAAGAAAAATAAAAATAAACCCTGAAATTCAGGGGGGCTTACAATAGCCAGCCACCTACGTTGCCCCCGACCACCGTGGGAACACCACCCAAACCACCCTACTGGCATCGCCACGACCACCGCCAAGACCTCTATCCCCTGTTTCCCGGCCAACTCCGGCCGGACAACCGTACTCGCCTCCGTTCACTGCCCACACACCATCATCATCACGTCGACACGCCATCATCACAACCAGCCCACCGCCACCACGGCCATCGCCGGCCGCGCCACCACCAGATCACCAAAATCCCAAGAACCCCAAATTCATCCACCACACAGCCAAAAAAAAACCCTAATTTTAAAACTAACCTCCGACCGCCCTGCCCGTCGACCGATGTCCTCCGACGAACCCCTCTCCCTTGAAGCGACCACCCGCCTCGCCGCTCCATGAGCCTGGCCGCCCCCGTGCCGATCCAGCACCGCCGACCCTCCTCTCTTCACGCCTGAGCAAACCCGCCTCCGCCGACGAAGCTCGGCCGAATCGTCGCAGCGCGGGTGACCACCGCCACTCGCCCGGCCTATCCGCCGCCCTATCTCGCCCTTTCCGCCGACTCCCGATCCCCTGGCCGCCCGCCGACGAGCCCTCCAAAACCCTCCGCCAAGCTCGCCTCTCCGCCGCTTACGCGCGCCGCCCGGCCGATCGAGTACCGCAGATTCTTCGACCCCGATCTCTCCCTCAGCCTTTCGTCCCTCTCCTCAAACTCCTCCGCCGCTCACAGCTGGCCGCCGCCCGCCGGACCGAGCCCAGTCGAGCTCTCCGCCGACTCCCGATCCTCCTTTTCCCCCTCTCTCGATTTTCTTCTTCTCTTCCTTTCTAAGAAGTAAGAGCAGCAGTGCTACACCCAAATTCCTTTCCTTTTTATTATTTGTTTTTTATTTGTTTTTTATTTATTTATTTGTTGATGTTTAAGTTTATTATGTTGATATAATTGCTGTTGATTGATTTTGTGTATTTTTCTTCTTAGTATCTATTATTTTATTATTACTATTATCATTATTATTATTTTTCTTTATTTTCATTTGGATGGATGTTAGTTTTACTGGTTAATGGATTATTAATAGTATTATTATTAGTATTATTATTATTATTTATTATTATATTACTAGCATTAATATTACGGTCATAAAATTTTACTAGTTGATTAGTACTGTCACAGTAAATTTCAAAAAAGTTATATTAATATTTCTAAATTATACTTATGCAAAAATATAGTATTTAGTTGGACTAGATTTCAAAACTAAATTTCTGAAAGTTTGAAAATATTACTATATTATGGTTCTTGGCCTACAGGTCATATTTTTACAAAATAGATTGGAGCCCTAAATAGTTTCTAGATTCAGGGTATTTGTAATAATGTGACTAATAAATATTTTCCTATAAATACTTTGACTCATGAAGAAATAGTTTTAAGTATTATAAATACTTTTCAAAATTGCATATTTATTATTTTTCAATTTTTTGGACTATCTCATGTCCGCGACCCATCCTATAATTTCTACTCCATTACAAATTCTGTACTCCCTTGTATGCATCCTAACCAATTTGACCCTTCGGGACCCAATGGAACCATCCGTGCCACCATCAGAGGTCACCTTGCATAGTTGTTGCACCGAAGTCATAACTCCATGCCAGTTTGATCATTGCAGCACACCAGACGTACTACCAGGCAAGACACCTTGCCATTTGCTGTTTATTTATTTTAGCTCATATTTTATGCATTATTTATTTTCTTTATGCAAAATAAACTGTGATACATGGAATAACCTGTTAGAACTTACTGTTCATTATATTTCCTGCAATGTTAGTTTTTCTTACACATTAAACCTAGAATTAAGGACCACCTTGTGTTGCATTCATTGGCCTTGACACGTTGTAACACGAAGATGTGTGTCGCATGTAGAACACGGACATGCGTGACTGGCTGGCCACCGGTGCGTATAAGTCGTACGATAGGATAACCGCTAATAGAGATTGCATGCTAGTTTGACTTAGCGGTTATAGTGGTTTTATGTTGTGGATACAACATAGTAGGCATTGGGCGGGGAGGACAATTTCTTAGCGTATGGGCTTCGATGCACTTTCCCTTTTGTAACCCGTGAGCTCCGCCGGAGACGCGGGTCAGCTTACCCATGATTACTGACGACCACTGACGTTCTGCGGAACGTTATGCTCTTATTGATTGGGCTCTAGTGCCCCAAGGGGGGACCATGCCGATCCTATTTAGCCAGGGCCCCTGCGTAGGAAGGATTGTTCTTAACTACATTTCATATAGAACGGTTAGGCACCTTTATCCGTTAGATACGAGTACTTTTGGTTTGGGTACTTGTATCTGACCGTGGCTTGGAACAATAACTTGTCGAGGATTAGTTTGTCACATCTTGTCCTTGTTTGGTTGTAGGTGTGACTTACTACTCCGATGAGAAGGTATGAATCTTGTTGGGATCCGGATGCCATATTGGATTCATAACATGGAAAGATACGTCACCGGAATTAGTTTACCATCTCCGGTCCTTGTTTGGTTGGAGGGGATGGTACGCTCGTTCAATAGGTGTGTATTGGACCATGTTATAATTCAATTGGCTTATTTACTTGAGCAGTATTTATTCAGTTTATATGGCATGATATTATGTGTCTTGTTACGTCCCTCTGAGGACCTGGTTATCTACCAGGTGTGTGCTATTGTCTTTCACAGGTGTTCTAGCTCTAGCCGTGGTCCTCTCTATATCTTCGAGGATGATTGCACTTGGATCGTCTTTGCTTCGCTCGCCAAATCATTTATTCTATCATGTATTTTTTCCTTTACTTATTGGTAGTGAATTTGTCTCCGTCCACTATTGTACCAATGACAATTCATAGATTATATGATATCTTTTATTTATTTATTTTCTGTGGAAGAGATTAGTTATGGTTCTACTGCATTTTATAGCTTATGTATCCCTACGAGGCCCATGTACTTCGTATGAATACAGCTGGCATGTCTACGTTCCTAATCCTATGTATTTTGGGACTGGGATATTACATGTTTTTGGTGTGGCCCATGCAGGTCGAGATAAATTATTTGGTTACTTTACCGTACCAAGCAAGCCTGCGAATAGGATTAGAAGTCTAGGATCTCATCACATACTTGACCTTTTCTTCGATTCCATATTCGACTGGACTCATCGATTGTATCTTGCTTGATTCCTTCTATCATTATCCTTATTCTTCTTTCGTGCTTGCTAGAGATTGACCCTACTAGTTGGATGTCCCAACACCATTAGTTTAATTCTTTTAAGTGGGTAGAATGCCTTATGACCTAGCAACCCCTCTGACCTTGAGACCTATATTAGCAAAACTACTTAGGTTCTAGAATTTAGAGGACCCTAACCCATCTAGTCAAACCAAGGACTTGGACCAATAAGACTATAGGACGACTGTATAGAGACCAACACAGGATATTACTTAGAATCATTCTGCCTTCTTTCAATCTTAATCTCTCGTTGCCCTATATTTTACTATCTAGACTAATGATGCTAATAGCCTAGTTTTTTGCAAGCTTATTCCTTTATCGGCTTGTCAACATATGTAATTGGATCGCTCCCACTAACTATTGTCTAATCAGAACCGGTGCATGATGGTCTGATCAACCGAGTGCACTTTGGTTCGCTTTATTCTATCGCTCTACGTGGATGGGGACATAGCTAAACTTGCCCTCTAGAGTCCCATCCGCGACTGCCTCGGCAACTCCTTTTGAATTTTTTTTCGGTCGTCCTTGAACCACGTATTCGTACTCGATAATATCGTCTTTTGAAACTCCTTATTGCCTTCGTCTTCACCTATTTTTAGAAGACGAAGGTGTTATACTAAAACTTCCTCTAACTGTCCTATCACCAAGACCATTACCACCCAATGTAACTATATCTTTGTCTTGAACTACTCGACCTTTCCCTCGATCCTAAATTTACAATCTTGACCTTCTAATCACTGAATTTAAGAGTGATTACAATCGTCTCTTAATCATACCTCAACCTAGACTAGACCCATATAACTTCTTTAAGGAATCCTTCTATCTACCGTTGTGCCTTCACCCCTACGAATTCTTAATTTCGAGGACGAATTCTTCTAAGTTGGGTAGGATGTAAACTCCTAAATTTCTACTATTTTTTTAATTAAATTTGGTTCTGATTTAAAATTTTGTATTGTACATCGCGTAGTCGTATTGTACGTTGTGCGCAAATTTTATTTTTTGAATTTGCTCGACGAGTGCGAATATGTGCGAGCGTACTATTTTAGAAAAATATTTCTAATTTTGTAGTTCAAAATAATTTATTTAATATTATTTTAGCTATCGTACCAAACTTTCAAGCTATTATTTTATTTATTTTATTGGTACAAAGTCTTTCATTTATAACAATTATTGAATATATTCTTGTGCATATGTATATATTTCCTAAATATTTTACTAGTCTATTTTAAATAAAAATGTAATTTTCGAGATTTATTATATTAATTTTCTTTCAAAAAGATATTTAAAAATATTTATTATTTTCAAAATTATTATTATTGGTATTTTGAAAATATATTTGGAAGTTATTGTGCCATTTGAATCTTGATTTGATTTTTGGATTTATTTAAATAGATTACATTAATATCTATATTGAAATTTGATTTATTTGATTTGATTTTAAACTAAAAGGATATATTTAAATAGGATTTGTATTTGGATTTGGATTTGAATTAAATAGATTGAATTATCTAATTTGGGTTTTAAATCTTTTTCTAATCCTATCCAATTAGGAATTCCCACATCCTATAAATAGGCAGGTACTCCTCCACATAAAAATTTCACCAAACCAATATTCTACCACAAGTACAGTGCATCGTGTCCGTGTCCTTGCCTACCCATCCACTATATATCTTCCATTACAACTACAGTTATTTTCGAGTCTGACAACCCCGGACCTCCTCGTCGTCCCCGCACCGAACTTGGACACGATTCCTAACCTAAGAAAAACCTAAGCCTACGACCTTGGCATCCCTCTGCTGCCAGCCACCTCGCCGTGCCCACGTCTCCCCAACCTCGATCCCGCACACCATCACGATAGCCAGCCACCTACGTCGCCCCCGACCACCGTAGGAACACCACCAAACCACCCTACTGGCATCGCCACGACCACCGCCAAGACCTCTATCCCCTGTTTCCCGGCTAACTCCGGCCGGACAACCGTACTCGCCTCCTCCGTTCACTGCCCACACCATCATCATCACCGACGACACCGCCAACCACAACCAGTCCCGCCACCACGGCCATCGCCGGCCGCGCCACCACCAGATCACCAAAATCCCAACCCCAAATTCATCTACTACCACAGCCAAAAAAACCCTAATTTTAAAACTAACCTCCGACCGCCCTGTCCGTCGACCGACGCCCTCCGACGAACCCCTCTCCCTTGAGCGACCACCCGCCTCGCCGCCCCATGAGCCTGGCCGCCCCGGCGCCAATCCAGCACCGCCGACCCTCCTCCTCTTCACACCCGAGCAAACCCGCCTCCGCCGACGAACCTCGGCCGAATTGTCGCAGCACGGGTGACCACCGCCACTCACCCAGCCTATCCGCTGCCCTGTCTCGCCCTTCCCAGCGCCGCCGCGACCACCCCCCTGGCCGCCCCCCGACGAGCCCCCCCAAACCCTCCGCCAAGCTCGATCCTCTCCGCCGCTTGCGTGCGCCGCCCGGCCCGATCGAGTACCGCAGATTCTCCGACCCCGATCTCTCCCTCACAGCCTTTCGTCCCTCTCCTAAAACTCCTCCGCCGCTCACAGCTGGCCGCCGCCCGCCGGACCGAGCCCAGTCGAGCTCTCCGCCGACTCCCGGTCCTCTTTTTCTCCCTCTCTCGATTTCTCTTTCTCTCTTTTCCTTTCTAAGAAGTAAGACAACAGTGCTGCCACCCAAATTCCTTTCCTTTTTATTATTTGTTTTTATTATTTATTTGTTGATGTTAAGTTTTATTTTTGTTGATATAAATTGCTGTTGATTGATTTTGTGTATTTTCTTCTTCTTAGTATCTATTATTTTATTATTACTATTATCATTATTATATTTTTTCCTTGTTTTCTTTTGGATGTTAGTTTTGCTGGTTAATGGATTATTAAGTATTATTGTTATTATTATTATTATTATTATTATTATTATTATTATTATTATCATTATTATTACTACTAGTATTAATATTACGGTTATAAAATTTACTAGTTTTTCATTTACTGTCACCGTAAATTTCAAAATAAAGTTATATTATATTTTCTAAATTATACTATGCAAAAATATAGTATTTAGTTGGACTAGATTTTAAAACTAAATTTCTAAAAGTTTGAAAATATTACTATATTATGGTTCTTAGCCTACAGGTCATATTTTTACAAAATAGATTGGAGCCCTAAATAGTTTCTAGATTCAGGGTATTTGTAATATGTGACTAATAAATATTTCCTATAAATACATTGACTCATGAAGAAATAGTTTTAAGTATTATAAATACTTTTCAAAATTGCATATTTATTATTTTCAATTTTCTTCCACTATTCTCATGTCCGCGACCCATCCTATAATTTCTACTCCATTACAAATTCTGTACTCCCTTGTGTGCATCCTAACCAACTTGACCCTTCGGACCCAATGGAACCATCCGTGCCACCATCAGAGGTCACCTTGCATAGTTGTTGCACCGAAGTCATAACTCCATGCCAGTTTGATCATTGCACACCAGGCGTACTACCAGGCAAGACACCTTGCCATTTGCTGTTTATTTATTTTAGCTCATATTTCATGCATTATTATTTTCTTTATGCAAAATAAACTGTGATACATGGAATAACCTGTTAGAACTACTGTTCATTTATATTTCCTGCTATGTATTAGTTTTTCTTACACATTAAACCTAGAATTAAGGGCCACCTTGTGTGTTGCATTCATTGGCCTTGACACGTTGTACACGAAGATGTGTCGCATATAGAACACGGACATGCGTGACTGGCTGGCCACCGATACGTATAAGCCCGTGCGATAGGAATAACCGCTAATAGAGGTTGCATGCTAGTTTGACTTAGCGGTTATAGTGGTTTTATGTTGTGGATACAACATAGTAGGCATTGGGCGGGGGGACAATTTCTTAGCGTATGGGCTTCGATTGCACTTTCCCTTTTGTAACCCGTGAGCTCCGCCGGTGACGCGGGTCAGCTTACCCATGATTACTAACGACCACTGACGTTCTGCGGAACGTTATGCTCTTATTGATTGGGCCTCTCGTGCCCCAAGGGGGGACCATACCGATCCTATTAGCCAGGGCCCATGCGTAGGAAGGATTGTTCTTAACTACATTTCACATAGAACGGTTAGGCACCATTATCCGTTAGATACGAGTACTTTGGTTTGGGTACTTGTATCTGACCGTGGCTTGGAACAATAACTTGTCGAGGATTAGTTTGTCACATCTTGTCCTTGTTTGGTTGTAGGTGTGACTTACTACTCCGATGAGAAGGTATTGAACCTTGTGGGGTCCGGATGACATATTGGATTCATAGCATGGAAAGATACGTCACCGTGAATTAGTTTACCATCTCCGTCCTTGTTTGGTTGGGGGGATGGTACGCTCGTTCATAGGTGTGTATTGGACCATGTTATAATTCAATTGGCTTATTTACTTGAGCAGTATTTATTCAGTTTATATGCATGATATTATGTGTCTTGTTACGTCCCTCTGAGGACCTGGTTATCTCACCAGTGTGTGCTATTGTGTTTCGCAGGTGTTCTAGCTCTAGCCGTGGTCCTCTCTATATCTTCGAGGATGATTGCACTTGGATCGTCTTTGCTTCGCTCGCCAAATCATTTATTCTATCATGTATTTTTCCTTTACTTATTGGTAGTGAATTTGTCTCCGTCCAACATATTGTACCAATGATAATTCATAGATTATATATCTTTTATTTATTTATTTTTCTGTGGATGAGAATAGTTATGGTTCTACTGCATTTTACAGCTTATGTATTCATACGAGGCCCATGTACTTCGTATGAATACAGCTGGCATGTCTACGTTCCTAATCCTACGTATTTTGGGACTGGGACGTTACATGTTTTTGTGGTGGCCCATGCAGGTCGAGATAAATGTTTGGTTACTTTACCGTACCAAGCAAGCCTGCGAATAGGATTGAAGTCTAGGATCTCATCCACATACTTGACCTTTTCTTCGATTCCATATTCGACTGACTCATCGATTGTATCTTGCTTGATTCCTTCTATCATTATCCTTATTCTTCTTTCGTGCTTGCTAGAGATTGACCCTACTAGTTGGATGTCCCAACACCATTAGTTTAATTCTTTTAAGTTGGGTAGAATGCCTTATGACCTAGCAACCCCCTGACCTTGAGACCTATATTAGCAAAACTACTTAGGTTCTAGAATTTAGAGGACCCTAACCCATCTAGTCAAACCAAGGACTTGGACGACTGTATAGAGACCAACACAGGATTACTTAGAATCATTCTTCCTTCTTTCAATCTTAATCTCTCGTGCCTATATTTTTACTATCTAGACTAATGATGCTAATGTAGCCTAGTTTTTTGCAAGCTTATTCCTTTATCGAGCTTGTTCAACATATGTAAATTGGATCGCTTCTACTAACATATTGTCTAATCAGAACCGGTGTATGATGGTCTGATCAACCGAGTGCACTTTGGTTCGCTTTATTCTATCGCTCTACGTGGATGGGGACATAGCTAAACTTGCCCTCTAGAGTCCCATCCGCGACTGCCTCGGCAACTCCTTTGAAATTTTTTTCGGTCGTCCTTGAACCACGTATTCGTACTCGATAATATCGTCTTTTGAAACTCCTTATTGCCTTCGTCTTCACCTATTTTTAGAAGGACGAAGGTGTTATACTAAAACTTCCTCTAACTGTCCTATCACCAAGACCATTACCACCCAATGTAACTATATCTTTATCTTGAACTACTCGACCTTTCCTTCGATCCTAAATTTACAATCTTGACCTTCTAATCACTTGAATTTAAGAGTGATTACAATCGTCTCTTAATCATATCCTCAACCTAGACTACGACCATATAACTTCTTTAAGGAATCCTTCTATCTACCGTTGTGCCTTCTCACCCCTACGAATTCTTAATTTCGAGGACGAAATTCTTCTAAGTTGGGTAGGATGTAAAACCCCTAAATTTCTACTATTTTTTTTTAATTAATTTGGTAATGATTTAAAAATTTGTATTATACGTCGCGTAGTCGTATTGTACGTCGTGCGCAAAATTTATTTCTTGAATTTGCTCGACGAGTGCGAATATGTGCGAGCGTACATATTTTAGAAAAATATTTATTCTAATTTTGTAGTTTCAAATAATTATATAATAATTATTTTAGCTATCGTACCAAACTTTCAAGCTAATTATTTTATTTATTTTATTGGTACAAAGTCTTTCATTTATAACAATTATTGATAATATTCTTGTGCATACGTATAATTTCCTAATATTTTACTAGTCTATTTTAAATAAAAATGTAATTTTCGAGATTTATTAATATTAATATTTTATTATTCAAAAAGATATTTAAAATATTTATTATTTTTGAAATTATTATTGGTTGTATTTTGAAAATATATTTGGAAGTTATTGTGGCCATTTGAATCTTGATTTGATTTTTGGATTTATTTAAATAGATTACATTAATATCTATAATTGAAATTTGATTTATTGATTTGATTTAAACTAAAGGGATATAATTAAATAGGATTTGTATTTGGATTTGGATTTGAATTAAATATTGAATTATCTAATTTGGGTTTTAAATCTTTTCCTAATCCTATCCAATTAGGAATTCCCACATCCTATAATAGGCAGGTACTCCTCCACATAAAATTTCACACCAAACCAATATTCCACCACAAGTACAGTGCATCGTGTCCGTGTCCTTGCCTACCCATCCACTATATATCTTCCATTACAACTACAGTTATTTTTCGAGTCTGACAACCCCGGACCTCATCGTCGTCCCCGCGACCGACACTTGGACACGATCCCTAACCTAAGAAAAACCTAAGCCTACGACCTTGGCATCCCTCTGCTGCAGCCCCTCGCCGTGCCCAGCGTCTCCCCAACCTCGATCCCGCACACCATCACGATAGCCAGCCACCTACGTCGCCCCCGACCACCGTAGGAACACCACCCAAACCACCCTAATGGCATCGCTACGACCACCGCCAAGACCTCTATCCCCTATTTCCTGGCTAACTCCGGCTGGACAACCGTACTCGCCTCCGTTCACTGCCCACACCATCATCATCACCGACGACACCGCCATCACCACAACCAGCCCACCGCCACCACGGCCATCGCCGGCCGCGCCACCACCAGATCACCAAAATTCCAAGAACCCCAAATTCATCCACTACCACAGCCAAAAGAAAAACCCTAATTTTAAAACTAACCTCCGACCGCCCTGTCCGTCGACCGACGCCCTCCGACGAACCCCTCTCCCTTGGAGCGACCACCCGCCTCGCCGCTCCATGACCCTGGCCGCCCCCGCGCCAATCCAGCACCGCCGACCCTCCTCCTCTTCACACCCAAGCAAACCCGCCTCCGCCGATGAACCTCGGCCGAATCGTCGCAGCGCGGGTGACCACCGCCACTCACCCAGCCTATCCGCCGCCCTGTCTCGCCCTTTCCAGCGCCGCCGCGACCTCCCCCCTGGCCGCCCCCGACGAGCCCCCCAAAACCCTCCGCCAAGCTCGATCCTCTCCGCCGCTTGCGTGCGCCGCACGCGCCAATCGAGTACCGCAGATTCTCCGACCCCGATCTCTCCCTCAGCCTTTCGTCCCTCTCCTTAAACTCCTCCGTCGCTCACAGCTGGCCGCCGCCCCCGGACCGAGCCCAGTCGAGCTCTCCGCCGACTCTCGGTCCTCCTTTTCCCCCTCTCTCGATTTCTCTTTCTCTCTTTTCCTTTCTAAGAAGTAAGAGCAACAGTGCTGCACCCAAATTCCTTTTCCTTTTCTTATTTGTTTTTATTATTTATTTTATTTATTTTTGATGTTTAAGTTTTATTTTGTTGATATAAATTGCTGTTGATTGATGTTGTGTATTTTCTTCTTCTTAGTATCTATTATTTTATTATTACTATTATCATTATTATTATTTTCCTTGTTTTCTTTTGGATGTTAGTTTTGCTGGTTAATGGATTATTAAGTATTATTATTATTATTATTATTCTTATTATTATTATTATTATCATTATTATTACTACTAGTATTAATATTACGGTTATAAAATTTTACTAGTTTCATTAGTACTGTCACAGTAAATTTCAAATAAAGTTATATTAATATTTTCTAAATTATACTTATGCAAAAATATATTTAGTTGGACTAGATTTCAAAACTAAATTTTTGAAAGTTTGAAAATATTACTATATTATGGTTCTTGGCCTACAGGTCATATTTTTACAAAATAGATTGGAGCCCTAAATAGTTTCTAGATTCAGGGTATTTGTAATATTGTGACTAATAAATATTTTCCTATAAATACATTGACTCATGAAGAAATAGTTTTAAGTATTATAAATACTTTTCAAAATTGCATATTTATTATTTTTCAATTTTCTTCCACTATTCTCATGTCCGCGACCCATCCTATAATTTCTACTCCATTACAAATTCTGTACTCCCTTGTGTGCATCCTAACCAATTTGACCCTTCGGGACCCAATAGAACCATCCGTGCCACCATCAGAGGTCACCTTGCATAGTTGTTGCACCGAAGTCATAACTCCATGCCAGTTTGATCATTGCAGCACACCAGGCGTACTACCAGGCAAGACACCTTGCCATTTGCTGTTTATTTTTTTAGCTCATATTTCATGCATTATTTATTTTCTTTATACAAAATAAACTGTGATACATGGCATAACCTGTTAGAACTACTGTTCATTTATATTTCCTGCTATGTATTAGTTTTTCTTACACATTAAACCTAGAATTAAGGGACCACCTTGTGGTTGCATTCATTGGCCTTGACACGTTGCAACATGAAGATGTGTGTCGCATGTAGAACACGGACATGTGTGACTGGCTGGCCACCGGTGCGTATAAGTCGTGCGATAGGAATAACCGCTAATAGAGGTTGCATGCTAGTTTGACTTAGCGGTTATAGTGGTTTTATGTTGTGGATACAACATAGTAGGCATTGGGCGGGGAGGACAATTCCTTAGCGTATGGGCTTCGATGCACTTTCCCTTTTGTAACCCGTGAGCTCCGTCGGAGACGCGGGTCTGCTTACCTATGATTACTGACGGCCACTGACGTTCTGCGGAACATATGCTCTTATTGATTGGGCCTCTGGTGCCCCAAGGGGGGACCATGCCGATCCTATTTAGCCAGGGCCCATGCGTAGGAAGGATTGTTCTTAACTACATTTCACATAGAAAGGTTAGGCACCTTTATCCGTTAGGTACGAGTACTTTTGGTTTGGGTACTTGTATCTGACCGTGGCTTGGAACAATAACTTGTCGCGGATTAGTTTATCACATCTTGTCCTTGTTGGTTGTAGGTGTGACTTACTACTCCGTTGAGAAGGTATTGAACCTTGTTGGGGTCCGGATACCATATTGGATTCATAGCATAGAAAGATACGTCTCCGTGAATTAGTTTACCATCTCCTGTCCTTGTTTGGTTGGGGGGATGGTATGCTCGATCAATAGGGTGTATTGGACCATGTTATAATTCAATTGACTTATTTACTTGAGCAGTATATTATTCAGTTTATATGGCATGATATATGTGTCTTGTTACGTCCCTCTGAGGACCTGGTTATCTCGCCAGGGGTGTGCTATTGTCTTTTGCAGGTGTTCTAGCTGTAGCCGTGGTCCTCTCTATATCTTCGAGGATGATTGCACTTGGATCGTCTTCGCTTCGCTCGCCAAAATTATTTATTCTATCATGAATTTTTCCTTTACTTGTTGGTAGTGGATTTGTCTCCGCCCAACATATTGTACCAATAACAATTCATAGATTATATGATATCTTTTATTTATTTTTCTGTGGATGAGATTAGTTATGGTTCTACTGTATTTTACAGCTTATGTATCCATAAGAGGCCCATGTACTTCGTATGAATACAGCCGGCATGTCTACATTCATAATCCTACGTATTTTGGGACTGGGGCGTTACACCCTTCCACCTTCGTTACGAGAGATGCGTGATGTGTTTCATATATCTCAGTTACGAAGGTATGTATCAGACCCAAGCCATATCCTTGATCATTCTGAGCTGGTTGTTGGTTCCAACCTGTCTTACGAGGAACAACCTGTGTCTATTTTGGTCCGAAGAGAGAAGATACTCAAGAACCGAACAATTAGCCTTGTCCGTGTTGCTTGGGGTCATCACTCCTTAGGAGAGTCAACGTGGGAACGCGAGGATGATATCCGATCACGGTATCCGCACATGTTTGACTCACAAGGTATATTTTTTTTCCATATACCTTGATTGTCTTAACTTCTCATGCTTGTCACTTTATGAGTAGAATTACTTGATGTCGTAGATTGTTAAATATAGATATGTTGCTTGCTATTGACATTGTAAAATGATTGCTCGCTCAAATTGCTTGTACTTAGATTAGTTTAGTTTTGATGTCCCTATCCTGCTTAGATTTGAAATTCTGAGGACATAATTTTTCTAAGGAGGGCATAGATGTCACTTCCCGTTCCCAGAATACGTATTTTTAATACGTGCACTGAATTTATTTATTTAATATTTATCATGAATTTGTTCTATATTTAATTCCTTTAATTTTGTGCTAATTATTTTTGCTGTATTTTATTTTCTGCTTAGCTTTGCTTCTGGGCTCGGCTTGGGTTAGTTTATTTTCGGATTTGGGTGGTTCAACATGAACCGACCAACCCACCATCATCTTCATTTAAAGCCTCAATCCTTTTCTCTCTTTATTACTTCTTTCTCATTTACTCTTCTTTTTCCTCCATTACTCTCCCCCCACCCATTTGGAAAGGCAAGTACATCTTGCACTCCATGAGGGATTTCATGCATCCCTATTTATTTTTAGTCCATGTTGTTTATCTTCTCTTCCTCTACAAGTTTAGGTCTCGAAGTTCTTGATTTCCATGGATGGTTGGGTGTAGATCTAAGTTTTAAGTTTTATTTTTTGTATGGATTTGTGGTTTTGATCTATCAATCTTTGTTGTTTTCGAAAATAAGTGGTTCCATGTTGTAGAGAATTCAATTACCAAAGTTTGGCTTTTGAAAAGTTAGATTTCGACTTGCTTTGAGGAAGTTATGGCCATGGCAAGTTTTCAGAACTTTCATGGCTGAACTTGCTGTTTGGGGACGATGACTGTCACGACCCGCACCCACTGTGAGGGTACGAGAACGTAACAATGCCCAGCCTACGCCATAGTGTCGGCGGTAGAACGCTGTCCTAGGTCACAACATCTAAGAATATAATGTACCTGAACAGTATATACACTCCGAATGGAGGTGACATAATAGAACAGTCTCAATCACATCTAAGGTAGATACAGAATAGTAAAGGTAGATAGTGAGATCAAAACCACAATGTAATACAAATAAGAGAGAGAATCTAAGTGTCTAAGATAACAACTCAAGAAACATCCAGCTCAATACAAGTCTCTAAATATATACAACATCTCAGAACAACAACTGAAAGTCGAATAAACAATGCTGAAAGAAAAGATAAAGCCTAGCTATCTAGCCTAGACTATGGGAGTAGCATCCTGTACTGCTGGGTCTTCCAGAGGAACCAGGTCATAGGTGTCGTCTAAGCCTGCTCTGTAATAGGTGGTACATAGGGCCTCATCCTCATCCTCTGTAATATTTTCAATAGGTCCAGTCAGGACAGGAGCGAGCCCAATACATCTCACGCAGTTCATATCAAGTTAGGAGAAATAAAGCATGCAATAGAGTAAGATACATGAAACGCTGAAAAGAGAAATATATGAAGTAAAGGAGATAACTGTAAGAAAATATCTACTATGAATAGAGAACTAGCAGTGACTAGTGAGTCAGAGTAAAATATAGACATGTGAATGGCATAGGAAGATTCATGACTACATCTAAGAGTGATTCATGACTACAGCTTCTTGCATATTCACATACTATTTCTACTCCCCATCCCCAATCAATACACAAGGATCTGTTCAAGTTATGTTAAGATTCGTGAAACTTCACATGGCTCAAAATAAGTGATACGTGAAGATGATTCATGATGGCTCTGTGAACATGAGAGTACATGTGTCATAAGCGATTCGTGAATCAGTGGAAGCATAGAGATACGTGATGATTCGTGAAACGCATAAAATATGCAGTATCCGATGCCCGAGGGGGATAACATCTCATGAAAAGATCCATATAGTACCAATCCGTGCTACCAACGTGTCAGCATCAAGTAAAGTAATCTAGAGCAAGAATATAAATCCTAGCAAGTATGAAACGGTCAGAGAATGTACTCGCCTGATAACTGAATGTCCGAAGAGGGTGTACTGTCTGAGGAGAGGGGTCTGTCTCCTAATCAGAGAAACACAAGTTACAACATGTCTAAAATAATGAAATAAACTGCTACAATACATCTGCATGCTGTCTAGGTCAGGCTAGACTAGAGTCAACACTTGGTCAACTCAAGTCAACCACACTAGTCAAACTAGGTCAACTAGGCCACTCCTAACCCCAGCAAGTCTCACTAAGCCTAACCAAGCCTAGTCTAGCAAGCACACATCAATCCCAAGGCTATACAAGCCAACACATCAAGCCATCACATTCATGCATATATTCAATATTATATATAAGAGAAAGGAAGCTTGCATGTAAGCTATGTGTGTGTGTGAACAAAGAGGTGTACATGGAAGGGGATAGACTAGCTAAGTTATAACTAACATATATCTATATCCTACAATTATCTATATACATCATGGAAATCATTTAGAGAGGATTACATGGCATGGTGGTTCACATATATGAAATCTGAATTTAACTAGCATTCAATAACAAGGTTAAGGGTTAACATTTACATATTAAAGTTCATTCAACAATGTAGACATGTTAGCAATGTACTAGTTTTTTGGAATTGAGGGGTATGTGTGTTTTTACATGTATATGTGATACAATATGGTCTCAGGAATTTTAGAGTGTGATAGGAACATTAGATTTCAGATTTTGTGACTGTGTGTGTAAATGTGTAAGTGTAATATGAAGTGTGTGAGCTGAATGGTGAATACTGGAAGCAGTGAACATTCACATGCTCTGATACATGAGTATCAGAGTGCACAGAACATATGAAAATGAATGCAAGGCATGAAGGTTTAGTGAAGAGTGCAGTGTTTATACAATATATGCAGGGCAATGTATGATGTGAGTGAAATGAATTAGGATATGGCTAATTTGCAGGAATGAATGAACAGGTAAATGAAAGTGCAGACATGTAGTGTTTCAAAGTGTTCTGTCACACTTGTATGCATGGCTAATTCATTAGAATGCACTGAAATATAAATGCAGGACCAGTAAGTGATTTGCAGTGGTTAAGTGAAGTCTCTGAGGTGCAGGACATATGAATTATGTCTGCACTCAAGGATTTTGCCGGTAATACAATGGTTAATATGCAGTGAAGCATGTACAGTTGGCTCAAGATGGAAGAATACAGTGAATGCATTTGGCTACTTGCTGTCCACACATGGATAGACTATAGGGTGTGAATTTAAGTGTCTCAGTCCATTACATATGTGTGTGTGTTTGAATGTGTAGGTGACAGGAATACATGACAGGAATAGAATAGAGGGTGGCCTGAGTGTGTGTGAGAACCTGTGTGACTCATGAGGGTGTGAGCTGTTGACAGGGAATTAATGTGTGTTAGTGTTTGTGTAGGTGAAATGTGTGACAGGAAAATTGTGACAGGAAAACAGAAGTGTGTGTGTACATTCAATATGTGGGTAGCAGTTAACATTTGTATCAGGTTTATGGGTTTAAACAGTGTGTCAATTCAGATTTTGTACCTACTCATCAAACAGTGAGTGAAATGTAAAACAGTCCAATTTGTGTGAGAATGAACTGTGAGTGAAGTCTCAGATTTTTGAACAAACCAGCGAACGTTAAATAGGAAATCATTTCAGTATCATCAGGAATAACATGGCAATGACAGTTCAAAGGAACCTAGTAGTTAGCAACCTAAAAACGGAATTGAACACCCAATGGCCAACACATATCACAACCCAACAGGATCATTACTCATTACATATGTAGGTGGGTCTAAATTAACCATTTAATCAACACAAAGATGAAAAAAATGAATTTAAACTCAGGAACAAAGCAGTTCAGTTTGTGTATCAGCCCAAAATAGGAATCAATGATTTCGACCCCAATTTCCATCACAAAAATCACGAACAATGGTTGGTAAATAGTGTAGCATGTGTACACATGTCTTGAGGGTCCTCACGTGTCCAGAAAACATGACACAGACGTGTCCAACACGTTGTAAACACGTGGGGTGCACCCAGTGTTGCACAGTGTCGTACACACGTGCACGTGTCTGTAGGACACGACACACGACATATGGATCTCGTCTGGTCATGCCCACGTGTAGCCCATGTGTCAGGCTACACATAGGACCCAACACGACACGACCACGTTGTGTCCAGAGTGGACACGACTCGCGTATCAGAACGCGATTCTGACTGAACGCGCGCACGTGTGTGACCAGTGCACGTGACTTTGCGTGTCCGACACGACTTTGTTGGACACGAGGCTTGGGGAACAGGTTCGCAGACACTGCCCCCTCCTCTCAGTCCAAGCACATCTCGCCACATAGCCTGTGCACTGAGCACGAGGCCTCGAGCAGCAAGGGAAGCCCTGGCCGCGCGCGGGGCTGTGTCTACGAGTCCAGTGTGACTCGGATATGACTCAAAATCACCTCAGTCGTGTAGAATCTCATAAGCAACATGAAAAACTAATTTCCTATTTAAATACTTTCTGAAAACTTGATCAAAATGCCCATTGTGGCATTTCGTCGAACACCTACGACTGCTCACTGATACGTGTCCGATACGGACACGTAAAGGACACGAAAGCCTGCAAATCCTATCCCTATAGTAAAAGGACACCTAGGGCTTCCTAACCATGCAAAGAAAACAAAATTTGAAGGAGAGATTTGGAATTTACCTA
>JANAVB010007715.1:0-27301 GCA_029216955.1 Iris pallida
ATTTAGATAGTCCAAAATGGTGTATCACTAGTGACTGTCATATAGTTAGTCTACATACTAATGACAACTTTTCTACATGCTTAATAAATTTGATACACGGATAGTCTTATTACGCTTAATTTATGATATATAATCCCTGTTTGTAGGGATAGACATGTCGAATATGGATAAGATATCACTGTGCAAGTGGAAACTTTTGTATCATATCAATAATGTTGGTTATGAATTATTAATAAGCTTAGTCCCGGGTAAAATGACCACAATAATAAAATTATATGTTTACATGAATACTGTATTGGTTTAGGTGAGTTGGGTTAGCATCGCTCACCGTACATTCCATAATTTGCTAACCCTCTCCTCCACAAGTGCAGGGAGTTGCTTGGACATTTATGAGGCATCGAAAACAGTTGGTTAATTGAAGCTTTATTTTGGAAAGTGTTATATTTGCTATAAATGACATAATGTATAGAACAATATAAATTTTTTGTAATCGTTAGTTATAGTCATGAGTTGTAAGCCAAGAGTTGGCATAATTTAGTTGGCTATTGAGAGCATTTGTACTCCTGCAATTATAAATAAAGATATCCATTTTATATATTCTATTGTGATTTCAATTATCTATTTATTTTTCATTGTGATAATCTTGTTTTGAGAATAATACCAACTGTGCACATCTATGTCTTATACAAGTGTAATTTAGACTTGTACGATATCACGTCTAGTGATAATTTTTGGTTTTGTAAAACCGAAACATGACACACACTACTCCATGCATAATCCATGTCACCAGCTCAAGTGATAAGGAAACCATTCAAAAGTTTGCAAAACCAATTCATGCAGGATATTTGGTTTCATAACTCCATGCACAATATAAAACAACAAACTCAACTCATCATACATGAATTGTGGAAACAAACCATATGAACTCCTCTATCTTCAGCTATATATAATTGCGTTTGTATTAATTTCTTATGCGAAAAATATCAATATAACTTATCTATCTTCTCGTCGATTCTTAACTCTTTGTAGTATGATCATATCTATATATGATCTAACAATCAGCCATATATGATCCTTTTCCCACCCTTAACCTCCCTCTTTCACCATCCTTTTACCACCAACAATGGTCGCAAACACCACAATCGCTAACATCTCCTACTTCGTTCCTATGAAACTAGTTACAAAGAAACCTATTTACTTTATTAGAATGTTTTCATATCGATCTTGGAAACATATGATCTAATAGGTCACACCAAAGGCATAAAAATTGTCATTATTGGTAATCGCACCAACCTCCATAGTATTCCTCTCTACTTGGAGTGGATAAAGCATGACAAATTAAACCTTAGCGGTTTGGATCAATGCTACGCTTTTCAAAATATTTCTTCATTACGTCATTGATTATCAAACATCCAGGATGCTTTGAACTACCCTAAAGAAAATATTTGCCACCATCTTGAGGGTGCACATTATGCGTCTCAAAAATTGTGATGATCTCAATAAACGAAGACAAAAAGATTAGAATGAGATCACTCAACCCCAATCCTACTAATATATCATGCATAGTAGTGATTATCCATCGAGTACAAAAACTATGATATTGATCTCGCAAAACGAAGCATACGATTCTCCCCAAACTCCAATTTTCTGGAAGTGTGAGCCTACAAGCGAGTACAATTCTCTTCGTAAATTTGGTGAAGTCTTATGAATCTTCCTCAATAAGAATGCACCAAAGAGCATCCCCTTTAACCCTTTAAATAGGACTAAGAAACCCTAATTTAGAAATATAAAACCTATACAATTTGTGGTTCTAGTTTTCTTTAGGAAAACTGTTAAGTTATAGAGTTGCATGGAGTTGCTACATTATGTGGAGCTTAGTTCCTCGGGCTAGATTAGGCAGAGATGGTAAATCTCACGTGGCATCTCCATTCTGCGGGTCTACTCCAATCCGCAAGCTGCTAAGTTCCAAGGAGCAATTCTATTCTACGAAACTAAGTTATGCGGGACAACCATTCTGCGGAGCTGATCAATTCCAAGGAGGTAAGTTCTGCAAGACTACTTAGTTTTGCTGAGCATATCTATTTCACATGGTTGCTCCATTCCGTGGGCTGATCCATTCTTTAGAGCTGATATATACCATGAGATTGTTATATTTCGTAACGTTTACTTCTAGCAAACTTTTAAGACTTTCGTAGTATTTGCTGTTTCACTTAACAAAATGCCTAAAATTGGCTTTTGAAAGAAAACTAGAAAAAAGTACAAAAGTACAAACTGTTCTGGGAAGTATTGCTATGGAAGTCTGATCTGAGAGCGATCACTTTGTTCCTTGGACCATACGATGATGATGAAGAAAACTACTTGAAGAAGACGAACAATCGGAAGAACTAAGTCACCAGAAAGGTATCGAGCAATGGCACTGATGGCACAGTCTAATGCTTTCCTGCTTTGATTTCACCCTGTTCTTGAGAAAAAGTTGAAGAAATGCTTCTGGGAATATCACTCTGAAAGTATGAGTTTTTTCAGAATCTCCTCTCCCTGTCTCTCTTGATCTCTTGATGATCTCTTGTGTTAAAAAATAAGTCTATTTATAGACTAGACCCTCTGTGCGTAAAAAGCAACAAAGTTTGGTAACTGTCACCCACGATGAGAATCAACCTTTACGCGTGATGACACGTGTCCCACGTAGAGTTTTGATCTCTACGCATGGTGACACGTGTCCCACTACTTCAACAAAATGAGGAGAGCACGTAAACACGTTTCTCGATAAGTGTAGCATGAAAGCCACGTAAGCAGACCATGTTCTCATGTAGCCAGAAAAGATCGGGCGTAAAAATGACCCAAAATATACTTTCCTGCGTAAAGTATCAAACTGGGCGTAAAATAGCCCAAAATAAACTTCCCGCGTAAAGTAGCTGAAAATAGCATTGAGCGTAAAATTAGCTCAAATAAACTTTACGCGCACAACAGCCTTGAGCGTAAAAGCTCGAATAGCTTTCGTGCGTAAAAGAAGCAATTTCTTGAGCGTAAAGTAGCCCATTGCACATTAAACGACAAGTATTAGATTTGGTGTAAATCAAATCTTCTCGGCTTCTGTGCTGTCCACTGTCAGAAAATTATTATGTCAAAAAGTATCACGCGTATTAAATACAATGATTTGACAGCCTGTCCTTCGCATAAAAGCTCAGTAAATAGCTCTCGCTAGAGTTGTACTCTGTTTGATCTCCGCGTAAAGTCCTCAACTTCTTTGACTTGGTATATGAAGTGCTTTTTACGCTCCTACATTTGCTTTTGTCAAACTTCTGCAAATTTTGTTGCTGAAAACTTCTAAGCCTTTCATGATATTTTCTTTTGGCAAACGTTCGCAATGTTTACTTATGGCAAACTTCGTAAAGCTTTCCATGATCATGAGGCTACTCTATTTGACATAGTTGTTCATTTTGCGGAGTAAATAACTTAGACATTATTGGCTAGCTGATTTAGAAGGATCTATTGATAGCTTAATTAATCCAAAAGGATCTATTGATAGTCTTTGCTAGTCGATTCGATCAACAAGGATATATTCATAGAGAAAAAAACATATCTTCATCTGCTAAGAAGAAAATAGAAATAACTAGTTCATAAATTTTTTTAGATACTTACTCGTTTCGTTTGAGGATGTTTGTGGATCGTGATACTTTTATTCCCGAAACAGATCGTTAGATGGAAATTTGATCTCTTAAGTGAGATGGATGAAAGTAATTTAGCAGGCGAAAAAGGATCACCATAATTCTTCTAATCGTTCTCAACCGAAGTTGATGCAACGAAGATGAATAATAGTTCTCAACCGGAGTTGCTGCAATGAAGATGAATACTCGTTCTCAACGGAGTTGCTGCAACAAGATGAATACTCGTTATCAACCGGAGTTGATGCAACGACTTTGGTGAGGTGATAAATATCACCGTTGCTCAAAGCAAGATTCGTCCTATTGTGATCTGCTTCCAGGAATCAGCAAGTTGAAGAACTTCTGAAACGCTCGCTGTCACCTCCTTTACGAACTCAAAGAATTCCAACTCCAGCGGTAGCACAACTCTCTTCGTCTCTTTATTTTAGCGTAAGTCCTTAATGAAGGCACAAGAGAGTATTTATAGAGAAGGACCGAAACCTTAATCCTAATCCTGCCCGTAATTGATTGCGAAAAGATATGAGCGAATAATAAAAAGATTTGAATGAATTAAATTCAAATTCCATAAAAATTGGATCTGATCAATTAACTTAATTTTCCATAATTGTTCAAATCTTCCAATCAGCCACATCATTAGCCGCCTGCGCCCTTTAGCCTACTTAGCCCGTCAGCCTGCGCGTATAACGCACAGCAGCGCTTGCGCGCCCCTGTAGCCACTTCATGCCACATGTGACCCCTATGCAGCATCTATGCCACTGCACAACACCTGCACATGTGACTCGTGCAGAGATGAGCGCACGAGCGCATCAACTACAAAGGCGCCTTGTGCCGATGCTGACGTATAAAGTGCAAAGTGCGCCAACAAAGCACCACTTTGCGCCCTTGAGCCCGAGTCCGATTCCGAGTCGCTAAGCCCCTTCGGCTTAGCTCCATAGAAAAATTATCCCATGCGCATGACAAAAAGCATTAATGCTTCTTTGTTGGTTTTAGCCTACTTTCCACTAGAAAAATGTCCCCACATGGCACCCATGTGCCTCTCCACACTTCATGTGATCTCTCAACACAAGCAAAGCTTTATATAGAGATACCATCAATTTGGTTTTTCCAATGTTGGACTATATTTCTAGTTTCTAAAGCAAAATACCAACAAGCAAAAATACCAACAATTCCCCACATATTTCTATATATGGGTCGAGCGTTCCCCACAGTGATTGTCTATCATGCATTAGGATAGATGTCACTACGACTTGAATCTTTCCTCATGGGTTAAATCAGCATGATATAATAATGGACTAAACCTTGAATTCTGCACAATAATTGTAATTCTTTTCACTCATATAATGACATCAACTGCACCTGGCTGCACATTAAAGGCCTTGTGCCAGTCTAGTTTCGGTGTATGCATCTTGGGTGTCTATAAGATTTTTTTCAAGAGACGGTCTACGTCTCTATCCATACACTTTAGGTGAGTTCCTTTAAAGAGTCTTTGGCATGAAGCATTTTGCTTCCTTGCGGTGCTACACCGCTATGACATGGCCTGAAGCCGAGACACTGTCTCATGTTGTCATACCACCTGTAGCATGAGGCCCAACATTTTGTAGTGCCAAACTACCCAGCATGAAGCCTTTCGCTTCCTTGCGGTGTTACACCGCCGTGACATGGCTTGCAAAGCGAGGCACTGCCTCATGTGGTGTCACCTACAGTAACATAAGGCCCAGCCTTTTGTAGTGCTGCCTACCACACTTATTATACAGTATTAGGCCCTCTTGCCTAGGTACGATGCTATACCGCTATGACTTGGCCCGAAGCCTAGGCTTTATCCTCACTAGGTACTCATGTGGTGTCACCCCACTGTAGCATGAGTACCACGCTCATTTGTAGTTGTGCTATCCATGCTTCCTGTAAAGCATGCCAGACATCCCAGATGTCCGAGAACTCATTAAGGCTTCCACGCCATCCTCCTACAGGACTTTGTTCTTTTTAAAGAACAATCAGTAGACAATAGTGGTTCTGGGTTCTTAACCCCGCAATATCTCAAAGCACTGCCTATTATTCCTGATATTCTTCTAGTCAATGGTCCTTCTTTGAACTAAAAGCTAGATGCCTAGTAGATTTCTCTTTGAACTACTATTATAAAGCTTTGTAGTAGAATTACAAAGATATAATATTAGAGTGTCTAAGCCCATCTTACTGCTGTGCCTTCAACCAGCTAGCGTTGAGACCTTTGGTGAACAGATCTGCCAGATTCTTCTGACTTCGAACATCAACTACGGTAATAACTCCTCTTTTAATAAGATCATTTACCGCATGTACCTTACACGCACAGTCCTCTTCTTGCCATTAAAGAGGTCATTCGATACCACTGCTGCAGTCGCCTGGTTGTCGCAGTATATCGGTACCGCCAGTATCTGCGCACCAACCATTAGAAGATCATACATGAGCTCCGAAGCCATTCTGCTTCATCCGCTGCAGCCGCCAATGCATAGAACTCAGATTCCATAGAAGAGTGAGATAACATAGTCTGCTTCTTCGACTTCCACGATATAGTAGCTCCATCAAGAAGAAACATATCCTTATGTGAACCTTTCACTCTCTACTTCTGAGCACCAGCTTGCATCACTGAAGTCCTCCACTACTTTTGGATCTTTGTAGTAGTGCAGTACATACTTATGAGTCCTTTTGAGGTATCTCATAACCTTTTCACAGCTTTCTAGTGCTCCATACCTGGATTGCTCATGAACCGACTCAGCATCCCTACGACAAAAGCTATGCCAGGCCTTGTGGTAGTAGTCGCATACATCAAACTCCCGATGAAGCTTGAGTACTCCAACTATCTGATGCTTTCCCTTGGATTTGGCTTCAGCTTCTTGTCACACCTATACGGCGTATTAATCCCTGGAAGATCTTGATACCCATAGCGTGTGAGCATCTTCTTAATGTAGAGATTATATAATGCCACTCCAGTTTTCGTTCGGATGATCTTTATTGTCACATCCCGATTCGACAAACCGTTCGTCCCTATTCCTATTATGGAATCGATCGTACTGCTAAGACATGACACCGTATGAGTCTGAGTTGTACTCGTACAAGGCAAGAATGTTATATTTGATTATTTTATTTAAACACCAAGTTGAAACTTCACAAATCATATTAGAATTGAACACGCAATTTAGGAAGATAGAAATATGCTTTTCATTCATAGCTTACAACGAAGTGCAAGTCGTAATTACATTGGATGACGTTACGGCTATGTTGATTGAAACATAAGAAATATACTCGACAAGCTGCCTGAACTAACACTTGTCGTTCCATACATTCTCCCTCTTATACATTGAAAGCCTTCGATGAATTGGCTTCAAATACTTCAGAATAGGAAGAGCTTCAAAATGCCTCTCCGAAGTTCAGCTTTGGCTTAGCGACGTGCACCCCTAGAGTCCTCGTCACCTGTGGGATTGGAGATTAGTACACTTGGAAATGCACTAGTGAGTGGGACGAAACCACTCATCTAAACCGACTCTGATTGTTAAGGTAGGCATGTATTGGAGTTTTCTTTCTATTTAGAACTAAATGAATTCAGTTCATATTGATAGCCATCCATTTGAAACAGTAAAATTATACAGTGAAACATAATAATTTTTTCAATTCTTACCATGGCCGTGCTCATCTCTGCATAAAATAGAGATAATATTTATACCTGCATAAGACAATAGGTGAGTATGCTACTATCTTATATGTGCGGTCATTGATGCTATGCACCACGGGGGACTTTTATATGTCATTGCAATATGCCCTATCAGTTTGGATTGCAAGTCCAACTGGAGGTCCCATAATGCCCCGTACCGAAGCACGATTTTATATGTTCCCCCTAGGTCGATACGGTTTCGATGCCCCGATACCATTTCAAGGAAAGTTAAACTTGTGCACAAGTTGTCCATGACCATGACAATGTGTGAACAGTTTAATATATAAACAGTTGCATAGCATGGACAGTATTGAGCATCATCATGTTTTTCCAACTCATGCAAAGAATCATTTTTCCCAAAGCCGTACTTCTGATTTAGCGTCCCGTTGACACCAAATTTCTCGAGGCACCGTAAGCCACAATCGATATTTCATATTTTTTGCAGCACGTGAAATAGTTTATTTCTTTTCTAGAATCTTAAAATTTTCGTTTTGGTGCGAAACTTATATTTTCAGAGTAAATTACTCTAAATGATACATTTTCCTGAGTTCTTGATCTTAGTGGATTGACATTCATTTAACTTAGCATCGTCGATTTAAATGAGTTCGAGGCAAAAGAATTTTGTTTGTAGGAAGGAGTAGAAAAGAAGGGGTCAAACCCCACCAAGTATTTGATCGTGCCGAGAGTCGAAGCGCTTCGCAACGTTCAAGCTTCAGTTACGCGAGCTCCTGAATTGGCACCAACACTTAGTCAGAATTCCTTCTTTAATCCTTCGTTTCGAAATTCGTAGAATACATTCAAAAAAGATGCGAAAACACATTCATCAAAACCAAACGGCGAAAACTCCAAGAAAACCATACAACATTCCAATCTAGTCGAAGGGACTCTTATAGAGTTTACTCGTCGAGATACAGCCTGCTGTATTTAAGACTTATCCAACAGAAGCCGTTCCATAAGTTGGATCATTCTCGTAACATTCTTCCAAATCGATTTGATCGATGCCACAAGGTGTTATCCTTTACCAAGCTCAGCGATCGAGTCATGGCATCTAAGTTTTCGACCGATCTGACTCGACGCAAGCATATTACGGAGTCCATCGTCTATCGGAAGCGGGGCACTACATAATATACCACTAAGAAAAAGTTTCGTCCTAAACTTAAGAACAAGGGTCTGACCTTAAATTAGGCAAATAATGAAGGATACTTCTCCTTCATATCTGCCTCCATTTTCCACGTCGACTCTTCAACTGAATGGTTCCGCCAAAGCACGCGGACCAAGGATATCGATCAATTTCGTAATACTTTCTCCTTACGGTCCAAAATTTAGATAGGCTCCTCCGAGTAAGACAAATCATCATGTAGCTTCAACAGATCGAAGCTAACCACGTGACTTGGGTCGTGCACATATTTTTGAAGTTGTAAAATGTGGAAAATTTTAGGCACTTCATCCAAAGCAGGAGGTAGTGCGATCCGATAAGCAACAGTTACAACTCGCTCAAGAATCTCGAAAGGGCCTACAAATCTCAACTCAATTTGTCTTTAACGTCGAACCGCATTATGCCACGCAGGGACGTTACTTTCAAAAACACATGGTCCGATAAAGATTTGCGTAGCTCTTTTGTCGATAAAGATTTGCGTAGCTCTTTTGTCGACTTTGCACGATACATAGTCTATCTCGGAACAAGCGGACGTTTTCGACGGCCTGCTCTACCAGTTCCGATCTGAGCACTTATCGCTCTTCGACTTTATCCCAACATATTGGTGACTGGCACTTCCTTTCGTAGAGTGCTTCATATGGAGCCATTTGAATGCTCGACTGATAACTGTTGTTATACGTAAACTTCGCAAGCGAAAATGCGTATCTCAACTAGTCTTTAGATCGATCGCAGACAGACGTAAAATATTCTCTAAGATTTGATTCACTCTCTCCGTCTGACCGTCTATCTGGGGGTGGTATGAAGTACTAAAATTCAGTTTGGTCCACATCGTCGCTTGCAAGATCGTCCAGAAATGCGATAGGAATCGTCCGTCTCTGTCCAAAATTATTGTAGCCGGTGTCCTGTGCGGTCGAACAATCTTATCGATATAGATTTGTGCTAACCGATCGATTCTCCATGCTACTTTAATTACGATAAAGTGAGTCGACTTGGTCAATCTATCAACCATGACCCATTGCATCTTCTCCCGTGTGTCTTCGAAAATCCTACAATGAAATCCATCGAGATATTGTTCCACTTTCACTCAGGTATGGCGAGGTTCTGTTGCTCTCCGCCTAGCCTTTGGTGTTCTACCTTCACTTGATGACACGCTATGCATTGCGACACAAAAGTAGCCACGTCCTTCTTCATGTCGTACCACCAAAAGTTTGTGTGGAAGTCCTTATAAATTTTGGTGCTCCCAGGATATAACGAGTACTTCACATAATGTTCCTATGTCAGAATTTTTTTTTTGAGTTTGGCAGTTTCAAGAATGCAGAGCCTTCCTTTTAGTCGCATTGTCCCGTCTTCGTTTCACAAAGTCAATCGTCCTTCATGTTGAAATCAGCTCGCGCATCTTCTTCAGGAATGAATCGTCTTTTTTTGCGGTCTTTATTTTGCTAAGCAGGCTCGACCCAAGCTTCAACTGACCTAGGTGCAGATGTCGATACTCAATTCCAAGTTCGATACCCATCGCTTCAAGGTCTCGCCGTATTTTATTATTTAGGGCCAGTGCTCCCATGAACATTCTGTTCAGCACGTCGGCTACGACGTTCTCCTTGTTCGGCATATACTCGATCGTTAGCTCGTAATATTTTATGAGTTCGAGCCAATGTCGCTGCCGTAAGTTGAGTTCTTATTGCATAAATAAGTATTTGAGGCTTTTATGATCTGTATAGATTCTGTAAGCCACACCATAGAGGTAGTACCGTCAGAATTTTAATGTAAACACGATGGCCGCCAATTCTAGGTCATGCGTCGGATAGTTTTTCTCGTACTGCTTTAACTGTCGTGAAGCATAGGAGATGACTTTGTCCTTCTGCATGAGTACGCATTCGAGACCAGTTTTGATGCATCGTTGAATATCTGAAAGCCTTCTGGACTATCTGGAAGTGCAAGAATTAGAGTTGAGATGAGCCGTTGCTTCAACTCTTGAAAGCTGGATTCACAGTCATCACTCCATTCAAATACGACTCCCTTCTGGATAAGGCGAGTCAGAGGAGATGCTAGTTTTGAAAACCTCCGCACGAATCTTCGGTAGTAGTCTGCTAAGCTTAGGAAACTTCGAATGTCGCTAGCCGAGGTAGGTCATTTCCAATCTACCACCGTTTCAATCTTCTTTGGGTCCACCGCGACGCCTTCGACAGAGATTATGTGTCCGAGGAACGTCACACTACTCCCAGAACTCACATTTACTCTGTTTGGTGATAATTTATTTTTACGCAGATTCTGCAATACCGTATTCAAGTTCTTTGCGTGTTTTTCTTGATTCTTCGAGTATATAAGGATATCGTCGATGAATACGAATACAAATTTACCGATTTGGGGTCGAAAGACTCAGTTCATCAGATCCATGAAAGCGGCTAGGGTATTCGTCAAACTGAACGGCATGACTAGGAATTCATAATGACCATATCGAGTACGGAAGGCAGACTTCGATATGTCGTCGGACTTGATCTTCAACTGATGGTAGCCTGAACGAAGATCAATTTTTGAAAATATTGACGCACCTTGCAGTTGGTCAAACAAGTCATCAATTCGTGGCAATGGATACTTGTTCCGCACGATCGCCTTATTGAGTTTGCGATAATCGATGCATAGCCGGATCGATCCGTCCTTCTTTTTCATAAACAGTACGGGAGCTCCCTACGGAGAGACACTAGGGCGAATAAATCTGCGGTCTAGCAACTCTTGTAATTGCACATTCAGTTCTGCTGGAGCTATTTGGTAAGGCACTTTTGATATCAGTCGTGTATCTGGAAAGGTGTCGATATTGAATTCTATTTCTCGATCCGATGGCATCCCAGGTATCTCATTAGAAAAAACATCGAGAAAATCTGCCATAACATCAGTTTGTACTTGTTTGTATTTTTCTTTCGCGTATCTCGAACTGATGCCAAGTATCCCACAGTCGGAACGCAGCATACGCCTCGCCGAAATTATCGATACCACCATGGCCGTCTTCGAGACCGTACCGCACGAATATGAGAACTCTATCTCGCCATGAAGACGAAATACAACTCTCTTCTCCGCGCACCCAATTGTTGCATGACAAGTGTCCAACCAATCTATGCCCAGGACTATGTCGTATTCTTTGATGTCTAGTACGACGGCTTCCAAGGATATATTTCTTCTCCTGATGCAAATGTGACCATTTCTACAAATAAAGTTTGCAGGCATATCGACTCCCGATGGAGTGCTAACGCTAATGTTCATATATAGTGATTGCATTATAATTTTATTTTCTTTCGCATAATCAGTAGATATAAAACTGTACGTTGCACCCGAATCGAATAATACTCGAGCATGTATATTTTTGTAGAGTAATATACCTGACAACAGTATCAGACCCAAACGCCTCATCTCGAGTCAATGCGTAGACTCGGCCTTGCGCTCCATGGCGTTGATTCGGTGGGTTCAATGGTACCGCATTTGCGCCTTGCAGTGTAGGCGCTCTATACTGATTTGGAACGTTCCTCGGTTGGTTGTGTTGATTTGAATTATTTCTTTGACAATTTAGCAGTGTATACCTCTTCCGCCATATTCATTAATTTCCTAAAGAACAATTGTGCTTGTGATGTCCCGGTTTGTCGTAGTTCTTACAATATAATCCAGAATGGAAACGTCGATTCTTAAACATATTTGGACGCTTTGCCACTCCCGATCCTCCAGCGTCATTAGAATGCTTGTTGAAATTATTATAAACGACAGGCACGGCTCTTTGTGACATACGGCCAATGTGAGCATCCTGAATTTCGGGTTGATTTTTTTTTTACTTTCTGATTGATTTAGTTTCAATAAATAATTATTCTGTTTATTTATCCTTAAGTGTACTTTTTCGTTTCTTTGATATTTGGAGTGTCAGGGATGTTCAACTCTGGAAATCTTCTTCACGAGTTTTATAGTGGACAGGATTACCTTCATGATGGTATATAGTGTCCCACTCAAACTTGTTCCCTCGTACTCTTTTTGCTTCATAGAACTTCGGGTCGAATTAGACCATTTGATCATTAATTAATTTTTCCACTCTTTTCCTTGATCATTATTAGCACGTTACCGTGACTTTTAATTTGGGAGCGCAAGACCAGTCATTTTCTTGAAACCAACTTATCATGCATGATCTACTCGAGACGCTCTTCACCCATGACCTTCGTGTCCCACTCAGACACGCCATTTTATGCTCCATTTGCTTCACATAACTTTTCTGACACGTGACCCGATTTTATTTCACCCCACGGTGTCACATTTATTTTCCAACTTGATTTGTGGGTACCCTGTCGACCAAAACCTGTCAACCCCAAATATGGACATGGCCTACATTGAGCCTACTACCCGCATGATACTTGTGTCCCATTTATTGGAATCCCCATGTGCTATTTATTTACCCATGATCATCAACACCTAATTTTAATTCGATTATTGCATAATGTATGATTTTGATCTAACCCGGCTCCACTGAACCCAACCCCAGCTTCATGTTTTCCACTCTCATGACGCCCTTATTTTTCCTTGCCCAAAAATAATATTAAATACCTAGTTTTCTATTTCCAATATTTAGTGTAATTCTATTGAATTTAAATCCCTTGGAATGACCTATTTTTAGCTATATTCAATCCTAGCCTTTGGATTATCCCATTTAATCCTAACCATTAAAATCCCTACATTCAATTTTCCCCCACTCTCTCATTCATAGCCGGCCTTAACTTCTAGGGATCGTATTCTCTTTCCTCCCGTCACAAACTCACCACACATTAATTATTCACTCTCTTTCCCTCTCTTCCCTCTCATTTTTTTTTCACTCTACACCAACACCAAAACAACACAACAACAACAGCAGCCTCAAGTGGCCGACCCCCTCCCATGCCCGAGCTCAACAGCTCCTCCTCCCTGGCAGGTGTCGCCGGCCACCACCACACCCACGCCACCGAGCTCCTCTCCTCTCCTTCTTCACACATCATCACCCCGCCACCACAACGAATAAACACCACCATCATCATCCTCCATTCTACCATTCTGCCACCACCTCCACTATCTAGCGCCGCCCGACCGTCGTCGAGGCTGCGCAGCCCCCGTCGTCGCCGAGCCAGGCCAGGCCAGGTCGCGGCCACCGGCGATAGCGGCCAGCAACCCCGTGCGCACAGCAGCAGCATGCGCGGCAGTAGCAGCGGCCACAACGGCCGTCGTCGCCAGCCACGCACCGCCGTGGGCGGCCCCCCCTTCGACGAACACTAGACTGTCTTTTCGGGGCGGCCATCGTCCTCCGGGACGCGCTCGAGATTCGTACGTTTTGCACGAAGTTCCGTCGTGACGCGCGCGTAATCAAGTCCGTTTTGGCGCCCCGTCGCAGCAACTTTGTGCATATTTTCCTGGAATTCGACCGTTGGGTCGGCGATTTCTTCGCTCCGTCACAATCTCGGTATATCCACCTTCACTCATGTCAATTTTCGTCCGTTAATTTTATCGTTTTATACATCAAAATCGGCCACCAAGTTTACCGTTCAAATTGTATTAATTTTGGACAGTTTCGCGGAGTCAACGTCGTCAGCTTGTACCTCCTCCACCGCAGCTCTGTTTGGTGTGCTACCAGTTCCTGTGCGAAGCTGGTATAACCCTCTAACTACCCCTCCAGTTTCGTTTTATTATGAGCTTGTTTGATTGGTTGAATTCGACGCCAAAGTTGGCCATCCGAATTCGTAATTTCAACTTGTAAAATTCTATTTTTAACACGGGACTCCATATTTCATTTCTGACACCACCATTAGACTTGTGGCGTCGTTCTGGCATGTTTTCATATAAAATTTGTTAGATTTGGAGGGCGTAGGCCCCGGCATTTTTGGTGCAAAGTGGGTCCCACAGTCCGGTCAACGGGACTTTTTGACGCCGGCTCATCGGAATCCAATTCCGGATATACCGTTGAGTTCGTATCGTCATTCTGGACTCGTTGACATATAATTTGCTAGGTTTTGGTGGACATTGGATCTGACACGCATTTCGATGCAAGTCGGATACCAATATCCGGTCAACGGGTCATTTTGAGATCGGCTCATCGAATCCAATTCCGGATATACCGTTGAGTTTGTATCGTCATTCTGGACTCGTTGACATATAGTTTGCTGAGTTTTGAGAACTTTGGCTCCGGCACGCATTTCGTGCAAACCGGAATTCCAAGTTTTGGTCAACGGACCAAATTGAGATCGGGTCAACGGAATCCAATTCTGGAGATACCGTTGGGTTCGTATCGTCAATCTGGTTTCATACATATAATTTGTTATTTTATAGACTTGTTTTCTTGCACGTATTTGGTGCAAAATGGTTCCGACACGGATACCGTTTTGACCCAAATTACCTTTTTGCCCTTGTGTCCAAATTGGACCGATGGGTAGGCTATCCTAGCTAATTTGACCATTCTGGACATGTTGACGATGTTTATTTCATCGTCCGACAATATTGTTGATAATTTCTCTGAGTTTAACCTTTTTATAATTTAATTAATAATTAATTCTTATAATGTTCGTATTTCGGGATTAGTACAACGAAACTGACCTCAGTCAATTCCAGTGATCTCACATTGCTGAAATTGACAAGATGGACACGTGGATCACTATAATAAGATTATCAACTTTACCGTTGATCTTCTTATCTCGATTTGCGTGTCGTAAGTTTTGACGTACGAATAACGAAGTACACTTTATATCTTTAATAATTAGACTAGATTTGACCCTGTTTGACCCGAGATTGACCAGTTGACCAAAGTCAACTGTAAGTCAACACTTGACCTAGTTTGACTAGATTATTGACCGAAGTTGACCTAGAGTTGTTTTGACTTAGAAGAATCTAGGATAAAATAGATTGCTTGTAGAGATTTATTTAGTACAACTTAAACACCTTGTAACCTGTGTTGCTTTAAATAGGACTCTGTGGCTTCAGTTGGACCCCTATACTTATCAGCTGTTCAGGTTATCAGGCGAGTACATTCTTTGATCATTTCATATCCTGTTAGAATTATTTTCCTGCTTTAGATTACTTTACTTGATGCTGTCACGTTGGTAACACGGATTAGTACTATATGGATCCATTCTTGAGATGTTATCCCCTCAGGGAGCATCGTACTACATGTTCTGTGCTTTTACTTACATGGTGTATCACTATGCTTCAGATTCTTCGATCACTTGTGACATTTACTCTCATGATCATAGAGTCTTCCCAGAATCACCCATTTATGGGCATTCCCAGAATCACCCATTTATGGGCATTCCCAGAATCACCCATTTATGGGCATCCATGCATCACCCCTTGTGGGCTTTGCATGGAATCATAACATAACCTGGTTGGATCCTTGTGTATTGATTGGGGGTACGGGGGGAGAAGTAGACATGTAATAATATCCAAGTAGTGTAGTTCCCAGAATCACTCCATAGTATAGTTCCCAGAATCTCCTATGCCATTCACATGTTTATATTATACTCTGACTCACTAGCCACTATTAGTTCTCTACTTATAGTAGATATTTCTATTACAGTCCTCTCTCTCTATTTACATACTGTATTTCTTTCAGATCCTGTATCTTACTTTACTACATGCTTATATTTTCTAACCTGCTATGATTTGTTAGATGTATTGTGCTCGCTCCTGTCCTGACTGGACCTGTTGATAAATTTTATAGATAGCTTGGAGGTTGCCTGCTAGCCTAGAGGAGACACATTAGAGGTTGTTTAGTTAGCTATTTCAGTTGTCTGGAGTTGTATTTACTTTATGGATTACTGTATTTGAGCTTTGAGACGTATTTTTGGGTTTGTGTATCTTAGACACTTAGACTTCTATCTGCTGTATCTCTTTTGGATTTCATGTTTTATCTATCTTCAATTATGCTCTACCTTAGATGTGATTGAGTTTACATTCTGCTATGTCACCCCCATTCGGAAAGTATAAACTGCTTAGCCTTATACTGTTAGATGTATGAGACCCAGGACAGCGTTCTACAGCCGACACTGCGGCGTAGGCTGACGTACCCACGTCTCGTGCCCTAACTCTAGGGTGCGGGTCGTGACACGTTTTTAGTGGTGGCCCATGCAGGTCGAGTTTATGTAGTGTATTCGAACTAGAGTACCACTACAGCCTGCAGTAGGATTAGGATATATTTTTTGAAGGTACTAAATCACAGTTAGGATCCCCTGAGAGATTCCTGGGACGACCCCTGAGAATCTTATTTTAACTTCGATTTGAAAACTCTCTTCCCTTGATTTGATTTATCTTTACTTTCTGTTGTTGAATTTGGTTTTGATGGATTATTGTTGAATTTGAGTTTGTATTATTAATTTTGATGGAAGATTGTTGAATTTTGAATCTTGATGTTAGCTGTAGCATCCGAGTTTGTATTTATATATTTGAAGGATTTTTGTTTATTTTTGAATCTTGATGTTCGTTGATAAATTTGATTTTTGGGTATTCATTGTTGATTTAATTTAATTTTTGTCAAGATGAAATTATATGGGCTAGGTCATCTAAGTTATGGAATCTAGTCTTCTATAGTCACATTAGCCAGCATGGTGAGGACATATAGTCTGATTTTGGATATATTTCTCGGGTGTAAAATTTAAGATTTTCGCAGCCAAGCTAGTGGCATCGCAAAAATGTTAAATATCATGATTCTAGAGGTATGTGCCTAAGTCGAGGACTCTGTGATTATCGTAGCCTTGCTTACTAGTATGACGAGGATTTAGAGTACCATGATTGTGGATAGACGCATATGATTATCAGATTTACCTTAAATTTTTGAACATGTTTTCTCTACTTTTGTTTCAGTCCTTCAAAAAAAAGAAATTATTATTTGTTTTGTTTTGCTTCTCATTACTTAACTTAGGAGTAGCTTTAGCTATTTTTATGAACCTTGTGCAACTTCTTACTATGAATTTCTTCTTAATACAATGAATCGACGATTTTGCTAGACCTTATCTTGGATTTGATATTTATGGTTTCAAAATGGTTCTTCCTTTAAACAGATAAGCAGAATAGATTTCATTGTTATTCCTTCTTGCTATTATTATTGTATTAAATAATGATGATAATAAAAACTGTCTTGATTACACCAATCACCTACTTTGCAATCTTGGTAGAAATCTAAATGTTGGTCTTAACGTAGAATTAAATTTTATATTGGGACATGATAATATATATATTGGACACAGACTCTTTGCCTGACACGTATACATGCTACACTTGATTTCCCACCTATCTAAATACATATTAATATATTGTTGATGTTTAAATTGTCAAAATTCCAATATTTCTGGTTTTCTGCTTTTCCAGTTTAAATTCGTAATTCAAATATAGATTTTATGTTATTAGTTATGTTTACATCACTGCACATGTGTGTTATACGTAGGGTTTCAATTCAAAAAAAAATTAGTTGAGTTTTGTGTTTGAATTTGTCAAATCTAAGACTGTGTGCATATTAACCCTTAATATTGGATTTTAAATATTAGTTAAAATTGTTGTTTTAAATGTAATGTTTTGAGCTATATACATTGTGGTATGTAGGGATATAAATTTAGGTTTCGTATTCTTACATATTAGGTTGTGATAAACATTGGGTTGGTTGATGTTCAAATTCTCTAATATCCTAAAACTGAATACATGTTAACATTTTTACATTGATTTCCATGTTTAGTTCACTTTCAGATTTAATATGTAATATTGAACTGTATGCATAGATAAATGTATGGATAGTATGTTAGGGTTTTATTTCCATCTGTTAGGTTGTGTTAGGAGCATTAAGTTGGTTGTGATGTTCAAGCCCCTAGATTCTGAAATTGCATTATGTTAATATTGTACTGGTTTAAATGTTAGCTTATTTTCAGATTTTATATGTAAATGTTGAACTAAAACCGGTTTTAACCTTTCAATACTAAGCTATACCCTGTACAAGGACACACACACCCTAACTTAGTATACACTGCCATATAAACCTAACCTTTCCTCTCTATGTTATGTTCATATACCTGTATAGATATATATAGAGTTTATGCATACATGTTATCATGTATATAGATACATATCTAAATCTCTACCTCCTTACGTATATATATGTATATGGTTAGCCATGCATGTTATGAGTAAATAGGTTGTGTACTGTAGATTATTTAACCATATGCCATGAGTAGTGTAACTTAATAGCCGTTGTTTTGAAACCCAATTTCTCATGTACACTTTCATGTATATTTTACATACACACATGCCTACTATCTAACCATATGAACCTGTCCACATACATCCATACACGCACGAACCACATAACCTTTACATAATGCTAGCTTTTTCCTCTCTAACGCTATATATATAAATATAGTGTGATTGGATTTCAATGCAATTGACTTTCATTCTTTAACTTTTGATTGTGATTTTTCTTGAATAGTACCCTTTATAGATAATTGGTAGTTATCCTTATTCTATTTTTGATAAGTACCAGTTTTCATATAGGATGGTAGACTGCCTTACAGTTTTGATGATTTGTTATTTCTGTATCTTTTCTAGTTTAGCACCCTAGATTGCTTGTGCGTTTTGATACCCTATGACCGTTTTGGTTTAGCATGACTAGTATACCTAGATGAGACTTTACTACCACCGTATGCCATGACCCTGTATGTCGTCCTTTTTAATCACATGATTTGTTTAAGTTCTGGGACTTGATTGTGGGGGTTTGACCTAGAAGGAGTACGAACATTTTAATTTCGAGGACAAATTTTTATAAGGTGGTTAGGATGTGAGCACCCTGAATTTCGGGTTAATTTTTTTTTTTTTACTTTCTGATTGATTTAGTTTCAAAAAATAATTATTCTGTTTATTTATCCTTAAGTGTACTTTCTCGTGCCTTTGATATTTGGAGTGTCCGGGATATTCAACTCTGGAAATCTTCTTCACGAGTTTTGTATGGACAGGATTACCTTCATGATGGTATATAGTGTCCCACTCAAACTTGTTCCCTTGTACTCTTTTTGCTTCGCACAACTTCGGGTCGAATTAGACTATTTGATCATTAATTTTTTTCCACTCTTTTCCTTGATCATTATTAGCACGTTACCGTGACTTTTAATTTGGGAGCGCAAGACCAGTCATTTTCTTGAAACCAACTTATCATGCATGATCTACTCGAGACGCTCTTCACCTATGACCTTCGTGTCCAACTCAGACACGTCATTTTGTGCTCTATTTGCTTTACACAACTTTTCTGACACGTGACCCGATTTTATTTTACCCCACGGTGTCACATTCATTTTCCAACTTAATTTGTGGGTACCCTGTCGACCAAAACCTGTCAACCCCAAATATGGACATGGCCCACATTGAGCCTACTACCCCATGATACTTGTGTCCCATTTATTGGAATCCCCATGTGCTACTTATTTACCCATGATCATCAACACCTAATTTTAATTCGATTATTGCATAATGTCCGATTTTGATCAACCCGGCTCCACTAAACCCAACCCCAGCTTCATATTTCCCACTCTCATGACGCCCTTATTTTTTCTTGCCCAAAAAAATATTAAATACCTAGTTTTCTATTTCCAATATTGAGTGTAATTTTATTGAATAAAATCCCTTGGAATGACCTATTATTTTAGCTATATTCAATCCTAGCCTTTGGATTATCCCATTTAATCCTAACATTAAAATCCCTACATTCAATTTTCCTCCACTCTCTCATTCACAGCCGGCCCTAACTTCTAGGGATGGTATTCTCTCTCCTCCCCTCACAAACTCACCCACACATTAATTATCCACTCTCTTTCTCTCTCTTCTCTCTCATTTTTTTTTACTCTACACCAACACCAAAACAACACAACAACAGTAGCAGCCTCAAGTGGCCGACCCCTTTCCATGCCCGAGCTCAACAACTCCTTCTCCTCACTGGCAGGCGTCGCCGGCCACCACCACACCCACACCACCGAGCTCCTCTCCTCCTCCTTCTTCACACATCATCACCACCACCACCACAACGAATAAACACCACCATCATCATCCTCCATTCCACCATTCCGTCACCACCTCCACTGTCCAGCACCGCCGCGACCGTCGTCGAGGCCGTGCAGCCCCCATCATCGTCGGGCCAGGCCAGGCCAGGCCGCGCGACCACCGGCGACAGCGGCCAGCAACCCCGCGCACAGCAGCAGTATGTGCGGCAGTAGCAGCGGCCACGGCGGCCGTCGTCGTCGGCCACGTGCCGCCGTGGGCGGCCCTCCCTCCGGCGAACTAGACTGTCTTTCCGTGGCGGCCACCGTCCTCCGGGACGCGCCGTCGAGGCGATTCGTGCGTTTCGCAAGAAGTTCCGTCGTGACGCGCGCGGAATCAAGTCCGTTTTGGCGCCCCGTCGCAGCAACTTCACGCACGTTTTTTCGAGAATCCGATCGTTGGATCGGCGATTTCTTTGCTCCGTCACAATCTTGGTATATCCACCTTCACTTCTGTCAATTTTCGTCCGTTAATTTTATCGTTTGATATATCAAAACCGGCCACAAAATTGACCGTTTAAATTGTATTAATTTTGGACAGTTTCGCGGAGTCAACTTCGTCAGCTTGTACCTCCTCCACTATAGCTCCGTTTGACGTACTACCAGTTCCTGTGTGAAGCTGGTATAACCCTCTTACTACCCTCCTGTTTCGTTTCATTGTGAGCTTGTTTGATTGGTTGAATTCGACGCCAAAGTTGGCCGTCCGAATTTGTAATTTCCAACTTATAAAATTCCATTTTGAACACGGGACTCCAGATTTTATTTTTGACACCACCATTAGACTTGTGGCATCGTTCTGGCATATTTTCATATAAAATTTGTTAGATTTGGAGGACGTGGGCCCCGGCACATTTTTCGGTGCAAAGTGGGTCCCACAGTCCGGGTCAACGGAACTTTTTGACGTCGGCTCATCGGAATCCAATTCCGGATATACTGTTGAGTTCGTATCGTCATTTTGGACTCGTTGACATATAATTTGCTAGGTTTTGATGGACATTGGATCTGGCACGTATTTCGGTGCAAGTCGGATACCAATATCCGGGTCAACGGATCATTTTGAGATCAGCTCATTGGACCGATGGGTAGGCTATCCTAGCTAATTTGACCATTCTGGACATGTTGGCGATGTTTATTTCATCGTCCGACAATATTGTTGATAATTTCTCTGAGTTTAACCTTTTTATAATTTAATTAATAATTAATTCTCATAATGTTCGTATTTCGGGATTAGTACAACGAAACTGACCTCAGTCAATTCCAGTGATCTCATATCGCTGAAATTTACAAGATGGACACGTGGATCACTATAATAAGATTATCAACTTTACCGTTGATCTTCTTATCTCGTTTGCGTGTCGTAAGTTTCGACGTACAAATAACGAAGTACACTTTATATCTTTAATAATTAGACTAGATTTGACCCTGTTTGACCCGAGATTGACCAGTTGACCAAAGTCAACTGTAAGTCAACACTTGACCTAGTTTGACTAGATTATTGATCGGTTGACCTAGAGTTGTTTTGACTTAGAAGAATATAGGATAAAATAGATTGCTTGTAGAGATTTATTTATTACAACTTGAACACCTTGTAACCTGTGTTGCTTTAGATAGGACTCTGTGGCTTCAGTTGGACCCCTATACTTATCAGCTGTTCAGGTTATCAGACGAGTACATTCTCTGATCATTTTATCCTGTTAGAATTATTTTCCTGCTTTAGATTACTTTACTTGATGCTGTCACGTTGGTAACGGATTAGTACTATATGGATCCATTCTTGAGATGTTATCCCCTCAGGGAGCATCGTATACTACATGTTCTGTACGTTTCACTTACATGGTGTATCACTATGCTTTACGATTCTTCGATCACTTGTGACATGTACTCTCATGATCACAGAGTCTTCCCAGAATTACCCATTTATGGGCATTCCAGAATCACCCATTTATGGGCTATCCATGTATCACCCCTTGTAGCCTTTGCATGGAATCAACATAACCTGGTTGGATCCTTGTATTGATTGGGGGTACGAGGAGTAGAAGTAGACATGTGAATAATATCCAAGTAGTGTAGTTCCCAGAATCACTCCATAGTATAGTTTCCAGAATCTCCTATGCCATTCACATGTTTATATTGTACTCTGACTCACTAGCCACTATTAGTTCTCTACTTATAGTAGATATTTCTATTACAGTTCTCTCTCTCTGTTTATATACTGTATTTCTTTCAGATCCTGTATCTTACTTTACTACATGATTATATTTTCTAACCTGCTATAATCTGTTGAGATGTATTATGCTCGCTCCTGTCCTGACTGGACCTGTTGATAAATTTTACAGATAGCTTAGAGGTTGCCTGCTAGCCTAGAGGAGACACATTAGAGTTGTTTAGTTAGCTATTTCAGTTGTCTGGAGTTGTATTTACTTTATGGATTACTGTATTTGAGCTTTGAGACGTATTTCTGGTTTGTGTATCTTAGACACTTAGACTTCTATCTGCTGTATCTCTTTTGGATTTCATGTTTATCTATCTTCCATTATGCTCTACCTTAGATGTGATTGAGTTTACATTCTACTATGTCACCCCCATTCGGAGAGTATAAACTGCTTAGCCTTATACTGTTAGATGTATGAGACCTAGGACAGCGTTCTACCGCCGAAACTACGGCGTAGGCTGGATGTACCCAAGTCTCGTGCCCTAACTCTAGGGTGCGGGTCGTGACACGTTTTTAGTGGTGGCCCATGCAGGTCGAGTTTATGTAGTGGTATTCGAACTAGAGTACCACTACAGCCTAGTAGGATTAGGATATATTTTTGAAGGTACTCAATCAAGTTCGGATCCCCTGAGAGATTCCTGGGACGACCCCTGAGAATCTTATTTTAACTTCGATTTAAAAACTCTCTTCCCTTGATTTGATTTATCTTTACTTTCTGTTGTTGAATTTGGTTTTGATGGATTATTGTTGAATTTAGGTTTGTATTTATTGATTTTGATGGAAGATTGTTGAATTTTGAATCTTGATGTTAGCTGTAGCAACCGAGTTTGTATTTATATGATTTGAAGGATTTTTGTTCATTTTTGAATCTTGATGTTCGTTGATAAATTTGATTTTTGGGTATTCATTGTTGATTTAATTTAATTTTTGTCAAGATGAAATTATATGGGCTAGGTCATCTAAGTTATGGAATCTAGTCTTCTATAGTCACATTAGCCAGCATGGTGAGGACATATAGTTTGATTTTGGATATATTTCTCGGATGTGGGAATTTAAGGTTTTCGCAGCTGTCACGACCCGTTACCCAAATTGTTGGGCCGGGCCGAGCCATGTCCAGCCTACGCTTAAGATAAAGCGCAGTAAGCTGTTCTAAAGACAACAGGATAAGACTAAATGTGCTAACAGTTCTATAAGTGAAGAAGAATTATAAATGCTCCAAACACAAAAGTCGTCGTATATAGTAAGATGTCCAAGTACAAGTAAACTGAAATGTAAAACTGGATACATGTCCAGTTACAAAATGATATAGTCTAATACATGTCTCAAAAGTCTAAGTAAACAAAAAGACATCTAGGCGAGGTTCCCCGCAGGAACATCCTCGTAAAGCAGAGCCGGGTCCTCGGCAGTAATCCCATAATATGTGTCGCAGAGTAACTCCTCCTCAGTAAGGACACCTACAACGTTATCCTGTCAGGACAGGAGCAAGTACTAAATCTAGCAAACTAGCATATGAAACATGGAAATGAACCTGAGAGGAAATAACTGGAAAGCATGGCATCACATAGTCTATCATGGCAAGGATACACGTGTCATAGAGACAGATGTAATGTAATGTTTAAAACTGTAGCAGGCACGTGATCGGTCAATAGATGTACAATGCGCTGTGGCACATAATTAAATGTACATACGTACAAGTCAACAAGCATAGGTGTACATCCGTACAGAAATGCGGGATAATAGCCTACGGCAAGGTATGCATATAAAATGCGACCAAGCTCGCTACTAAAGGGGGGTCATGATCACGTACTCTACCATCAGTTTTCCCATAACCCGTATTCTATCATGTGAGAGATACATAAAGACATTCTAAGCATGGTAGTAACTGGAAGTACAACATGTAGAGTTTCTAACTGCTACCCCAAGGATCAGCATGTAACATGGTGGGGTTTGCCGTTCATTCATGTGACAATAGTAAAGTTCGTAGAAAGTACTTGCCTCTAGCAAAGCTAAACAAAACAAGCTGCGATAACAGTGCTATGGATGTCCAGTAACTCGTCACTGTAGAAATAAATGCAATAACTTAGCTTTTACACTAAGCTAAAATACTAGATCACTAAACTGGTGTGACACGACTTGTGATTGGGCACCTAGCCAAAGTAATGACTTGGCCTAGGAGACCAAGGTAGGGTGACACACTATGTTAACTAACTTTCAGGGTCTTTACACTAGTGAGGGATGGGGTTCAACACGACTAAAACTGTAAATAACATAAAAAGCTACAAGTCGTAATTAATCAATAAATAATTCAAAAGACCATTGTGTTCTAACAATTTAGAGATAGACAAAAAGTCTAGTTTTTCTTAAAGTAAAGTATCAAAGTGATCCTTGTTAATCATAGAAATTAATTATAATTTTTCTGGAATTTATTAACCAGTACAAATATTTTATAAAATCAGTTTTCCTAAGTATAAGAAAGTGAGTTTTGGTTTCATATGCCAAACTAGTGGCAAAACAGTAATTTAAATACTACAAAAATTATACTAAATTAGCCAACTTAACAAAGATCTAAAAACTATTTTCCATAATTTTAGCAATACTTTAAGTATTTTAGAAAATCAAAAACAGCAATGCACACAATGATAATTATATCTGCGTATTTTGTCCATGTATATAATTTGAACCAAAGTTCAAATACAGGACCCAAGGCCATGAATCAAGTCCAATATGACTTGAACAGGTCTTGAATGTGTGAAAACACATTGAGCCCAAATACCCATGCTAGGCTTGGACATCAAATGGTTGCAGTAATTTAAATACAATAAAAATATAAGTTGGTAATAGTCAAAAAAATATATTATTTTAATAAGGTAAATTTATACAAAAGAATATTCACATACCTATGCCAAAAGTACATATATATATACACAAGAAAGTACTTAATTTATAAAGTATATATATATATAATAATATATACATACACAAGAAATATAATACATATACATATGTACATATATATATATATAAATACTAACATATATACATATAATTTACTAACCATAAAATATATAATAGATACATACATACTGTTTAAAACAGTATATATACATATACTAATATATACATATATATATATATATATTATATATATATATATATATATATATATATATATATATATATATTATATATATATATATAAACAGTAAAAGAAAAGAAAAGAAAAAGAAAAAGAAAAAGAAAAAGAAAAAGGAACTGAAACAGGGGGGCTCGAACCCTGTCCAGAGAAGCGCACGGGGGGGGGGGGGGGGGGGTTTGATTTGTTCGGGCTGGCCAGTGGGTCAGCCCGCTAAGTCTGTTAGGGTAGGTTTTAGTTATTTAAATTTTTAGGTCAGGAATTAAATGGGTTTTTACCCGTTAAACAAAGCCCAACCCGTTAGTCTATTTCACAGTTTGTCTCGTGTCCATACAGTCCAGGACACGAAAAGTCGAAATCTGACACAGAGTCGACGTGTCCGTGCCCAGCACGACACGTACGACTCGGCTAACACGTGTCAGCACCACAGTTGAGTCCCCCGTGTCTAGGCGAGTCTCGTGTCTCAGTTTGAGACACGTACGACACAGAGGAAGGAATGTTACCCACGTGTCCGGCGGAGGAGAAGAAGGGTTTCGAGAGGGCGAACGGCGGCTGGGGGCGTCGGCGTCGTGGCGCTCGGGCGGCGATCGACCTAGCTCGGCGTGGCGAACTCGTTGATGGTGTGTGGTGGTCGATGACGTCGAGCGGTGGTGGTCGAACGGGGGTCGCGGAGTAGAGCTAGGGTTTAGGTGTTCGTCGGGAAGAAAGGGGGTCGTGGTCGGTTGTGGGGGAGTTTTAGGTTAGGGTTTGGTTCAGGGGGATGAGGGGGAGTTTAAATAGGGGGTCGAGGCGGTCGGGGGCTGTCGCGCTGGCGGAAATGGCGGGGGGCAGCGTAGGTCGGTCGTCGGGGCAGCCGGGGCAGTCGTCGGGGGGTGGGTAGGTAGTTTAGCACTTAGGTCCTTAGGTTTTTAGGTTATTACAGATAGGTCCCCAAGGGCTATAAATGCAAATAATAATTTGCATAAACAATTCATTTATTACAAATCAATATAAAAACAATTCTAATAATTGCAAAACCATATTAAACAATTCTAATATTTGTAAAATGATATTTTGTATTTAAAACTCATCTAAAAATCATTTAAAAATTCTAGAAAATTTCCTAAAAATCCTAATAAATATTTAAGGCTATAATAACATTAAAAATTAATTTGCACTAATTAAAATAAATTTGAAAAATCAGGGGCTTACAAGTCTTCCCTCCTTGAAAAATTTCGTCCTCGAAATCACAAGGATTGAAGACCGACAATATTCTAAATAGCAAGCAATACAAAAATGACTAAGACTACGTCAAAACTAACCTCCTAAAACCTGTTCCGGCTCTGGCTCAAGGACTAGGCTATAAGTCTTCCCTGGGGTCCCTTGGCTATGGGCAGTCCCGAATTGATGGATGGCAGACCACAAGCTAA